>BRDA01003701.1:38608-60546 GCA_036984385.1 Crenuchus spilurus
GTTAAAGACTGAGTGATAAAGACTGAGTGATAAAGACTGAGTGTTAAAGACTGAGTGTTAAAGACTGAGTTATAAAGACTGAGTGATAAAGACTGGGTGTTAAAGACTGGGTGTTAAAGACTGAGTGATAAAGACTGAGTGATAAAGACTGAGTGTTAAAGACTGAGTGATAATGACTGAGTGTTAAAGACTGGGTGTTAAAGACTGAATGTTAAAGACTGAATGTTAAAGACTGAGTGATAAAGACTGAGTGATAAAGACTGATTGTAAATGACTGAGTGATAAAGACTGAGTGATAAAGACTTAGTGTTAAAGACTGGGTGTTAAAGACTGAGTGATAAAGACTGAGTGCTAAAGACTGAGTGTTAAAGACTGAGTGATAAAGACTGAGTGTTAAAGACTGAGTGATAAAGACTGAGTGATAAAGACTGATTGTAAATGACTGGGTGTTAAAGACTGAGTGTTAAAGACTGAGTGTTAAAGACTGAGTGTTAAAGACTGGGTGTTAAAGACTGGGTGTTAAAGACTGGGTGTTAAAGACTGATTGTAAATGACTGGGTGATAAAGACTGAGTGTTAAAGACTGAGTGTTAAAGACTGAGTGATAAAGACTGAGTGATAAAGACTGAGTGATAAAGACTGATTGTAAATGACTGGGTGATAAAGACTGAGTGATAAAGACTGAGTGATAAAGACTGAGTGATAAAGACTGAGTGTTAAAGACTGAGTGATAAAGACTGAGTGATAAAGACTGATTGTAAATGACTGGGTGATAAAGACTGAGTGATAAAGACTGAGTGTTAAAGACTGAGTGTTAAAGACTGAGTGATAAAGACTGAGTGATAAAGACTGAGTGATAAAGACTGAGTGTTAAAGACTGATTGTAAATGACTGAGTGATAAAGACTGAGTGATAAAGACTGAGTGTTAAAGACTGAATGTTAAAGACTGATTGTAAATGACTGGGTGTTAAAGACTGAGTGATAAAGACTGATTGTAAATGACTGGGTGATAAAGACTGAGTGATAAAGACTGAGTGATAAAGACTGAGTGTTAAAGACTGAGTGTTAAAGACTGAGTGATAAAGACTGAGTGATAAAGACTGAGTGTTAAAGACTGATTGTAAATGACTGGGTGATAAAGACTGAGTGATAAAGACTGAGTGATAAAGACTGAGTAATAAAGACTGAGTGATAAAGACTGAGTGTTAAAGACTGAGTGTTAAAGACTGAGTGATAAAGACTGAGTGATAAAGACTGAGTGATAAAGACTGAGTGATAAAGACTGAAAGTAAATGGCTGAGTGTTAAAGACTGAGTGTTAAAGACTGAGTGTTAAAGACTGGGTGTTAAAGACTGAGTGTTAAAGACTGAGTGTTAAAGACTGAGTGTTAAAGACTGAGTGATAAAGACTGAGTGATAAAGACTGAAAGTAAATGGCTGAGTGTTAAAGACTGAGTGTTAAAGACTGAGTGTTAAAGACTGGGTGTTAAAGACTGAGTGTTAAAGACTGAGTGTTAAAGACTGGGTGTTAAAGACTGAGTGTTAAAGACTGAGTGTTAAAGACTGAGTGTTAAAGACTGAGTGATAAAGACTGAGTGATAAAGACTGAAAGTAAATGGCTGAGTGTTAAAGACTGAGTGTTAAAGACTGAGTGTTAAAGACTGAGTGTTAAAGACTGAGTGTTAAAGACTGGGTGTTAAAGACTGAGTGTTAAAGACTGGGTGTTAAAGACTGAGTGATAAAGACTGAGTGTTAAAGACTGAGTGTTAAAGACTGAGTGATAAAGACTGAGTGATAAAGACTGAGTGATAAAGACTGAGTGATAAAGACTGAAAGTAAATGGCTGAGTGTTAAAGACTGAGTGTTAAAGACTGAGTGTTAAAGACTGGGTGTTAAAGACTGGGTGTTAAAGACTGGGTGTTAAAGACTGATTGTAAATGATTGAGTGATAAAGACTGATTGTAAATGACTGGCCGTGGGGCTGCTGATGCAGATGCTGATTGTTCCTGTGTTAGTAGTGAGAGATGATTGACTGCTCACACTGTGAAGCAGAGCCTCCTGTAAGTCTGAGTGTGTGATGGCTGATAATGGTGGGAGCTGGTGGTGTGTGTTAAGTGTGAGAATGTGCTGAAGGTTTCTGCTTGGCTTCATGGCTCTGCTGCCATGGAGCCTCACTCCGTCAGAGCTGCAGCCAATCAGAGTCCAGTGATATCGGGGGAAATCCCCAATCAGTGCAGGGAGGCAGCCAGTGACGTAAAATCACACAGGAGCTGTGTGTGTGTGTGTGTGTGTCCTGGATATAGTGTTTTTCCTTTTGTATGTATCATCATCTTCACTATAATGTAATGTTCTATTCCACACTGATTTTTTAGGGGTTTATGGTTATGCAGTGTACTGCATGTTTGTCTGTGTTTGTATGCTTGCACATGCATTCTTTGTGTGTGTGTGTGTATTGGCTGATGTGTGTATATGCTTGTATGTGTTTTTTAAAGATGGCACGATGCCACTTTGTCATATCGTGCACTGATATCAGCAGTGAAACCTGAAATAATAAAGACTGAAGGTAAATCACACATACTAACTGTGATACAGTATTGTTTTCTTAAAATCTGCTAAACTTGGGTTATTTCAGCTGGTTCGTCTCAGACATTTCAAAGTGAAATGACTATGAATACCACTCACGCAGAGCTAACCAACACAGACTGTTCACTGGTGATGCTGAGTGCTCTCCTCCAAGCGCAGATGATGCTGCTGTAGTTTGAAAAGATGCTTGTTTGGTAGCATGTATGTGCCGTCAGAGACATGGGGGGAGTAAAATTGGGGGATAAAACTGGATAAAATCTGAAATATGACTCCTAATGAACATGTGAAGTTAGTAAAACCTCCACAGGAAGCAGTACACAGCTAATGACATCACATCCGCAGTGTGTTGTGTTTTCTGCTGATATTGATATTTATAGCCGTGTACATGAGCGTGTTTGTGCTGTGTGTAATTATGTATAAGTGAACAGAGAGAGAGAGAGAGTTATGTGGATGAGTCAGAATGTGCCAGTGTAAATGTATTCATCCATCAGTGTGACAACGAGTGGGAGAGAGGGAGAATCAATTAAAAATGTATTTCTTTCCTCTCTCCTGCTCTTCTTTACAGTCCTCCCCTAGACAGAGCACCACATGCTCGATACAGCCTCGTCCTCGCTGTGTGTGAGTGTGTGTGTGTGTGTAAACATATGGATGCATGCATGGATGCACCGCTGTGCTCCCACCAGCAGTTATTGTATGAAACTAAGACCAATTAGCACAGCTCAATATCAGCCCCTCAGGCAGCTCTGCTGTAAGTGTGAGACTGTATAGGAGCTGCGGATGCTCACTGTATTTTTAGATCATCTTTAGTGCAGTTTTGGCCTCCCAGGCTGCTGTAAATCCAGTCCAGCACAGTTTGGTGATTTGCCTGCTCAAAACACTTCATTTCATGTGTAATTTGACAGCTTTAGTCTGTCTGAGCGACAGTGCTGCACACCTCCACACTCCTAAATATAAAGGTGCGGTTGAGTGATGCCACAAAACAGACACTTTCAGCACTAGAATTCCCAACCTTACGAAAATTTTCGTCATCTCTCTCCCACGCGCTGGAATGCTGGAGCCATTAACAGCCTTTGTCTGCTGCTCTGCTGCGCTTGTCATGCAAATCAGCACGTCGTAGCACATTCAGTCTGACAGAGAGTGTCCCTCAGTTTTAGGGAGAGTAAGAACTCTTTCCACAAAGGAAAAAAATATTTATATAACATAATAGAGCAGGAATCATGCTACAGGCTTGCATGCATGCATTCATACAAACACACACACACACACACACACACATGAGCCGAGCCGAGCGAGTGCCGAGGCTGAATGGAGCCGTGCAGCTGAGGCTGAATACCAAAACAAAACTCGCCCTTCGACATGCTCCCTAGACACTACACCCTACAGACTCTCATTTACATCACATTACCTCTCAAATGGCTCACAAGAAGGGTTTTTTTCTGCAAACCTGGGAAATGCAGTGTCAGATCCCTAAAGAACCGGTTCTGTAACAGAGATGTATGTCTTCAGGTTCTTTACCAATTCAAAGGTCCTTCACACTCAGAACCAAGTGCGGTTCTTTTATGGCATTGCTCAGAACCTATTGCCTACTCTCACCACAAGAGTCTTCTGTCACTGACTGAAGTTGAGTTCATGCGCATTTTAATTGGTTTTCATAATTCAAAAAGGCAAACTTATATATATATATCACATATTTACGACACGTAAAGTCATATTTCAGGTCTTAATGTTGATACTGTTTTAATAGTCCATCCATCATTTTCTTAATCCTGGTCAGTGCCGCAGTGTGTCCTCTACCCCTTCACCGGGCACAGAGCAGGGCATTCCATTTAACTAAACACAGGACAGGGTGCCAGTTCATTGCTAGGCGCACACACACACACACACACACACGCAATTTACAGTACACTCTTTAAAAAGATGGTTCTTCAATAGTTCTTTAGTATAGAAAAGGCTTGTGGAACCCTTTCACCCGTTCACTGATGTTGAGTTCATATGATCTGATGAATCGTAAACACGGGTCAGTGTCTCACCTCCATCAGTGTTAATAGATCAGCAGTGTGGTTCACCTGTAATGTGATATGACAGCAGTAGGTGCAGCGCTGGTGGACGGATGTGCTTGTAGGAAAGGGATAAAATGTGATACGGCCCCTGAGTGAGGAACATTAGAATCACAGTCCATCACAGTGCTGCAGCAGAGAGTCACTGTAATACATCAGCCTGGCCTTGGCTGCTGTGCGGCTGGACGCCTTCGGTCTGGAGGTGCTTTTGAAGTGCAGTAATTCGTTTAGTGCTGGATCATTAGGAGCAGGCAGAGACGGGGGCATTAGTGGCAGTGCTCCACGGAGACATCACGATGATACGATGTGCACAGAAAGCTTCTGTCCACTGTGAGATTTCTCTTCTTTTGGGCTTTTTACTTAAACAGTCTATAATTATCTACGTTACTGTCAAGACAGAACATCTTAATGCTGATATTCAGCAAAATAAACACATTTTACTCACTAAGATCTCTGAAAATAAGATTTAACATCTTATTCTCACACCAGAGCATCTTTAAACCAGTAAAAATATCAGTATACTGTTTTAATTATGATACATCAACAGTGATGCTTCTGAGCACAAACATAAGACACAGGAACTCAGTTTAAGTCTATTTTATAATGAAGTCTCTTAGTAAGATGTGATACAGCTGTTATGGTAAATAAACAAGCCAATGTTTTTATCTCAGTAAGACAAAAAACTTCTTATAATGAGTGAAAAAAAGTCCTAATTTAGCATCTCGTGTAGTGAAAAAATTCACATTAACTTGATGTTTGACTTTTTGTTTGTGTGTTAAAATATGTGAGATAAGGTCACATGACCAGGTGAGGCAGGTAAAGGTAAAATAAGCTAAAACATCTTGGATACGAGGTTAGGAGGCTTAAAGTTAAAGTCTATAAATAAGTAAATAAAGTGAATATAAAGTCTATAATGGCCTGTTCAGTGTGACTGTTCAGTTTAATGACAGAGACTGTCGGGGATGAGTTGGGTATTAATGCTCGGCTGCATACGGCACATTGACTCTGATTGTATTTGCAAGGAAATGACAACACACCCACTACACACAGAGATGATTCACTGACAGTATTGAGCATTGATTACGTTCAGTAGATGCAGGATGCTGCTTGTCTTGCCATCTCTGCAGTAATTGGTGTTGTTTTGGTAATGTTCCGGAGAGGAAATTCACTAACATGATTGATTTTTGCTCTCCTATGAAGAATTATTGCCCACTAAATTACAGCAACAATCACATAAGTGGAGGCACTATCTGTCTCAGGGGTTTGTGTAGTCTGCAGGGTTTACGTTTATGGATAAATGTTGTCAGACCAAAAAGCTCGTAACTGTACAGGAGTAAAGATGTAAACATGTCATTAGTCCGTTTCTTTCACTGGTTTATAAATGTTCACAAAAATCATTTTCAAATTATACAAGACATAAAAAACAAGACTCTGTTCAAACAGTGATGATATATTTAGCATAAATAATATATAGTTCTGTGAGGGAAGTACAGAAATAGCAGTCAATATAAGCTTTGATGCCGTGTGTGTGATGAACTTATGTGTTGATGATAAATACAGTGTGTGAGGCTGTTTGAGTCCCAATATGACAGAACACAGACTGTAGGACAGCAGAGCTCTGTGATGACGTCACTATTTAATGGTCATTAAAGACTAATAGTGAATGAAAACTGTCATCACATGTAAATGTGTAAAGACAGAAAGTACAGTATGTATCATTAGATTAGCAGCTGAGTCACTAACATCTACAGTAAAATGAGCAAAAACACTATTAAGACTAAATATTAGCATTTCTACACACATGTATTACATCAATAACGTCAGACGCTCCTAAAACCACTGACACACTCTGCTGGGGGCCAGAAATGAAGGCAGCAGATTGGAGGATGCTGATTGGTTAAATTTATGTTGTATGTTGTGTCAGCAGGTCAGTGATTGGCTGCTGCTTCTCTGACCGGCTGATATTTCTGTCACCTCAGAAGAGAGAGGGAATGAACCAGGAAGCTCATTTCCCCAAAAATATTTGATACATTACATGTTATTGTAACAATCAGACTTAAAATAAGTAAATATTATTTTAAACATGTTTATTTAAAAAAAACATAAGCAAAACAACTATTTCCACCACGGAGGGTGGCACGCTAGTGAACTGTGTTGACCAGCTGCCTCTGATGGTGGATCTGGATGGGAATAAAATCACAGAGGAGCTCCTGTAAAAGAAAGAATAATCCCGGGACCTGTATATGTAATCCAGTCTGAATCGGGCTAAAGTGGACTTCAGGTGAAACAGAGCTCACAGGAGAAGTGTGAGAAGTGTAGTATGTGTGGTGTGTAAGATCAGATGGGTGTACGTTTGTCTGTCTCTATAATATTTATGAGCAGTTCTGTATCACATCAGACACAATCCTGAAGATGCTTTGGTCTCAGGTTGTTGTTCAGTGTTTAGTTATTGTGGGTTGTGACGTGTGTATCGTTCTCCTGTAAAGCCTGAAATTCACTCAACCGACTACCTGTGAAGGTACCACATCTCCACACATAACGGCAGAGATAACACTGAAGCGAGAGCTGGTCTGAGCCTTAAAGCCATCAGACAGTGGCCATTTGTGTGTCTGCCGTTGTAAGTCACCAGGTTGTTTGTGTGTCCAGACACTATTGGGTCTCCAGCTCCAGCCAGAGGGATGAATAAACCAGACGTAAATGAGAGAAATGGAGCGAATTCTCAGCCGGGCCAGAGGCTCCTGAGCAGAATGGATCCTGTCAGCTTCTCTATTCGGTCCTCCCCGGTGGATGGAATTGGAGATTGGAGTGTGTGGAGGGGAAAAAAAAGGGGGGGGGGAGTAATGAGATAGAGCAAAGGATAGATGGAGAGCGGAGTGAGAAACGCAGAGGGAGTGGAGGATATCAGAGAGAACGGCCAGTGAATAAGGTGAGGTATTGAAAAAGACATCAGGAGGCAAGAGGAATGGCGAGGGAAGAGTGAGAGGGCACAGATGAGAAAATGTGCAAATAAAAAGGTTCAAGAATGAAAAGGAAGAAGACGGATGAGATGGAAGAAAAGATGAGACAGAAAAAATGCCAAAACACCAAAACACACCAGCACAGATGAAACGGACCACAAATCAAATCACACATTATTAAATGGATATTTATTTAAAATAAATTAATAATAATAATAATAACAATAATAATAATAATCATCATCATCATCATAACAATAATAATAATAATACTATAATTAATAATAATAACAATAATAATAATAATAATAATAATAATAATAATAATAATAATACTATAATTTATAATAATAACAATAATAATAATACTATAATTAATAACAACAACAACAATAATAATAATAATAATAATAATAATAATAATAATAATAATAATAATAATAATACTATAATTAATAATAATAATAATAATAATAATAATAATAATAATATAGAGTGAGCAGCCTTTAGCATTTTAAGATAAACTGACAGAATATACTGATTAAAAAATCAGGGCAAAATGAGAGTGTATTCAGTGTATTTATGTGTATTCAGTAATTAAATGGTTTTCTGTCTTTTGTTCCAGCAGTGAGGAGACACATCACTGGCACTTGAGCACTATGTGTGGCTAAATAGATGTTGAGAGCCTTTGAGAGCACTTTTCTCCTCTGTTTTTGTGTAAAAATCACTTCTTGTCTCATGTCGGGGAAGATGAAGGGATGAGATGGAAAAGGAGAGATGGCACAAATGTAGCAGGTCGATGAAAATGCATCAGCTGTGCGTTTCCTGTAAAAGGCAGGACTGAATTATGGCTTTCCTCTCCGCCTCTTATGAGAACACTCATACACCCACACACACACACACACACACACACACAACCTCATACATTACAGGCATGACGCTGTCTCTACCCGGCGGGGAAACCCTGTGTAGGAAGAGGGAGAAAAGAGGGAGGAGAGAGGGAGGATGCAGGAGAGGGAGGGGCAATGCAGGATTTCCCGGGGCACGAGAGGAACACTGGCATCACACAGCTCCCAACAACGTGACTGCAGCTGCTGATACAATTACACATGCAGATAATATCAGTGCCAACACAATAAGAACATCTCCCCCATATCTCCTGTCTCCAGGATAGATCAGCCGTCAATCATGAGCTGCATCATCTAAGTCTGTCTCTTCCATGTTGATGGGATTAAGCAGTGCATTTACATGATTAATTAAATATTGAATTATGATGAATAAGACTAAGCAGTTGTGTTTTGTGATGAATAAATCAGTAATAAAAGCTCTGAGAGAGTCCCTCAGACCCAAACGTAAAACATTACGGAGGACTTGTGCATCTTTATGCAGTGATATGAAACATGAGCATGTTTTGACTGGCTGTTGAGTCAAACTAAGGAACTGTGTTAAAAGGACTGGTGTGAATGATTCATCATCGTTATTATCCAGTTAAGTTTGACATATGAGCAGCTATTCAGACTACAGTGGCCCATTCAAGCTGAAGTGAGGCTGGATAATGGTCATGTGTCACAAAATTATGACAGTTATGATACGCAAATGTGAGTCATGATATGAAATGAAAGTGAAAAATCCAGAAAAGTGAGCTGTTTAATGAGCCCATACAGAAAAATGACACTCCGGTGCTGAGCAGCACTAGATGTTATGGATGAGGACGTGTTTGCCCCTCTGCATGACTGTATATGAGCTAAAATATGTTCAGAGGAAGATTAGCAGATGCTGTGTTTACCTTTCCTCTCGTTTTTGCTTCTCTCTTTAATGTTCTGACTTAATAGCGTCACATTTAAAGTCCATTTGCCAACACGCCACCCACCTTTGCCCCGGCGAGGGGGGCATAAATGTGTGACTCACAGTGTTTCCATGTGAATAATTTGGGCACACAGCAAGCGCCAGCGATTACTGAGATGTTTTTCTTAAAGGCAGTTCATGTTTAAACGTTTGCGTACACTAACGCCCTCACGCTGAGGGGCTGAGACTGATCTGTGTAACAGACTTCTCTCCTCCACTTCTCTCTAATGCAGCTCCGTGACCAGGAACACAGCCGTGATGGAGGTTTGCATATGGACGGTTGGGGCGTGTCTGCACAATGTTTGAGCCACCTCGTTCACATATCTTTGGATCGGATCATTCTGATTGGGCCTCCTGTCTCCAGTCCCACAGATGCTCAGGAGGTCAATAAGTACTGACTGGGAGGTCTTCACCAGCCTTGTGGTGTCAGAGATGCTCTAAACGAGTCACTTGACCATTTCAGTTTGGTTGGTGAATGTAGCTTCACACCTGCCCATTTCACCCACATCCAGTGTCATGTCACGCCATCATCGCTTCACGCTGCACAGATGAGTAATATCTATCCAGTGCCCTCTGTCTCTGCACCTCAGTCCAGACCACACCCAGTACAGTCATTACAGTATCATCCTGATCTCTGAGACTCACTTATCATTAACCCGTCTCCTCCGAGTCTGATCTTAACGCTGTTTAATAAATATTACACAAATATATTCCAGAGATTTTTAAGATTACATAGAAGGACCACAGCTGGCATGGTGCTTTCTTGATTGCCACGCTCACCTCCGCACGCTGGGCGGAGTCTGTTGAGTGTGTGCTGGTTTCCTCCTGCAGTTAAAAAACATGAAGGTGAAATTGTTACTCCAAGTTGTCCTGGTGTGTGCCCAGTGATGGACTGGCACCCTGTCCTGGGTTTAGCTAAGATAGTGTAATGCCATGCTCTGAGCCCAGTGAAGGGGTAAGGGACTCACTGCGACCCTAATCAGGATCAAGTGGAAGGTAATAGATGGATGGATAAAAGGATTTAATTTTGTGTTTTATTACATTTTTGAAGTGTTTTATGACCGGGCAGAAACAGCTGGGTGCCCAGGTTGGAGTGTTCCAGCCTCGGGTAGAGAAAGAAAGATCTGCTGTGTGACCACAGGCACAGTACAGAATTCAGGGCAGAAAAAACTGCCTCGCTGTGTAGGTGAGTCGCTGACATGAAAAGTACACTAACAAGCAAAGGTAGAAATGTCAAAAACATTATCCTAAAAATGACTACAAAGTACACGGATGTTATTAAGAGTCAGGTTTCTGTGCAGCCAGTGTGCTCAGTGAGCTTTTGAGCTAAAGTCATATAACTGAATATTTTCTGTACATCTATTATCCAAAGGCCAGACATTCAGCACTATAAGTAAACATCTTATATCTGATTCAGCTGTAACCAAACAGACCCGTAAAGAACGAAACCCGTAAAGAACAAAACCCGTAAAGAACGAAACACATAAAGGACAAAACCCGTGAAGAACAAAACCCGTAAAGAATGAAACCCGTAAAGAACAAAACCTTTAAAGAACAAAACCTGTAAAGAACAAAACCTGTAAAGAACAAAACCTGTAAAGAATGAAACCCATAAAGAACAAAACCTGTAAAGAACAAAACCTGTAAAGAATGAAACCCATAAAGAACAAAACCTGTAAAGAACAAAACCCATAAAGAACAAAACCTGTAAAGAATGAAACCCGTAAAGAACAAAACCTGTAAAGAATGAAACCCGTAAAGAACAAAACCTGTAAATAATGAAACCCGTAAAGAACAAAACCTGTAAAGAACAAAACCTGTAAAGAACAAAACCCGTAAAGAACGAAACATGTAAAGAATGAAACCTGTAAAGAACAAAACCCGTAAAGAACAAAACCTGTAAAGAATGAAACCCGTAAAGAACAAAACCTGTAAAGAATGAAACCCGTAAAGAACAAAACCTGTAAAGAACAAAACCTTTAAAGAACGAAACATGTAAAGAACAAAACCCTTAAAGAAAAAAAAAACTTGTAAAGAATGAAACCCATAAAGAACAAAACCTGTAAAGAACAAAGCCGGTAAAGAACAAAACCTGTAAAGAATGAAACCTGTAAAGAACAAAACCCTTAAAGAACAAAACATGTAAAGAACAAAACCCGTAAAGAACAAAACCCATAAAGAACAAAACCTGTAAAGAACAAAACCTGTAAAGAATGAAACCCATAAAGAACAAAACCTGTAAAGAATGAAACCCATAAAGAACAAAACCCTTAAAGAACAAAACCTGTAAAGAACGAAACCCGTAAAGAACGAAACCCGTAAAGAACGAAACCCGTAAAGAATGAAACCCGTAAAGAAGAAAACCCGTAAAGAAGAAACCCCGTAAAGAACAAAACCCATAAAGAACAAAACCTGTAAATAAAGAACGGAACCCGTAAAGAAGAAACCCCGTAAAGAACAAAACCCATAAAGAACAAAACCTGTAAATAAAGAACGGAACCCGTAAAGAAGAAAACCTGTAAAGAAGAAAACCCATAAAGAACGAAACCCGTAAAGAACAAAACCTGTAAATAAAGAACGAAACCCGTAAAGAACAAAACCTGTAAATAAAGAACGGAACCCGTAAAGAAGAAAACCTGTAAAGAAGAAAACCCATAAAGAACGAAACCCGTAAAGAATGAAACCCGTAAAGAGGACAGAATTCTGACTCGGCTGTGATGAGTCACCTCCTGCCTGTTTCTACATCTGAGCTTCTCTTTTGGAGAAAACCTTCAGCCTACAGTGCCTGATCCAATATCCAAGAACGGTCCAATTTCATTCTAGAAATGGTTCATAATGTTTGTGGCTACGTTCCAAGAATGGAAAGACAAAGGCCAGCCAGATCATCGCTGTGTCTACCGTCTGTACAGAGTCATAAAATAAAAGACTAAACTGTCCTGCAGGCTAATCAGGTGATCAGTGCAGTCAAATGGTGAACATCTCAGTTTTGCACAGCGGCGAGTAGTACAGAACCTTACACTGCAGTCATATCAGAGTATTATGATCACGGCCTGGCACACATGCCACGTGACGGGTTTTACTGTATGTGTAAATAAGTGAGCACACCAGACATCATGGACAAAGGACGTGATGTGACTGATGTACATGATAATAGTGTACCAGGTGAAGAATGGTGGAGGCAGCATATCAGAAACCACTAACTGTGTCACAGTGAAGGTGTACTGTCTCCTAACAGCATCACTGTGGTGCCCCGTGGATCAGTGATGGTGGGCGGTACAGAGTAATCGACTCACCACAGTGGACCAGTTAAGCTCTATAATGAGCAGAGATCACCACTGTGCCAACTCGGAGCCTCGGTTACATAGATGGTCATAGTATTCTGATGAATTCTGAGGACTTGATGTAAACACAGAACCAGTGTGGGGGGTATTGACAGCACAGCAGTGGTTGCTATGTGGTGCTTGGTAACACCGGAAACCTACCACCTCTGTTCTCAGCATCAGAGGCTATTGTGTTGTTATTGTTGTTGTAATTGTGATGAATTGTTCTGTGTAAAAGTCTAATCCCATCTTTTCTTCTTTAAAGCTGCTTTGCTTTCTGCTTTTGTGCTCCAACTGTTTTTAATTAATATGACCTTCCGCTGTGGCATTAACCATTACAGTGTTTATGTAAGTGGGAGCAGAGTGAGCAGTAATCAGTTTAAACTGTGAAGAGATCAGAGCCGTCTGTGAGCGAGGGTCTCCTTTGGGCTGACAGGCTGATAAGAGCTGTGTTGACTGTATAGTGAACTGCTGTAGGAGCCATTGTGGTGCAGTAATGGTGTCTGAATACAATAATATCCAGTGCAATTTGACTTTTTTACCCAAATAATGCATCCTAATGGACACAGAGTTCCCATAATACATTGCATAAATGCTTTGCAACACATTGACTGTCCCAATTACACACTACATACAGTGAGTGTGTATTTGGATCATCCAAATGGTCATGGGCAAACTTAAGACGGGTCTGGACGTGTGCTGATTTAAGCAGGGGAACCTTCCTTGCCATGCATGAATTTAAACCATGACGTCTTAGTGTATTAGCCACAGTAACCTTGGAAACAGTGGTGCCAGCTCTCTTCAGGTCATTGAGCAGCTCCTCCCGTGTAGTTCTGGGCTGATTCCTCACCTTTCTTAGGATCATTGATGCACCACGAGGTAAGATCTTGCATGGAGCCCCAGTCAGAGGGAGATTGACAGTCATGTTTAGCTTCTTCCATTTTCTAATAATTACTCCAACAGTTGATCTTTTTTCTCCAAGCTGCTTGGCAATTGCCCCGTAGCCCTTTTCAGCCTTGAGAAGGTTTACAATTTTGTCTCTGGTGTCTTTGGACAGCTCTTTGGTCTTAGCCATGTTAGTAGTTGGGAGTCTTACTGATTGTGTGGGGTGGGCAGGTGTCTTTATGCAGCTGTCGACCTCAAACAGGTGCTTCTAATTTAGAATATTATATTAAATAATATTTGTAAAAATTGGTAAACAGCAGCTCCTCAAATTGTACACACATGCGTTTAGCACAATTCTGTTTAATTCTGTTCTTATTATTAGTGTTAAATGTGTTATGTGAGTAAAGTTATTGGCTAAACACTTAGTCTGTAGAGTCATGGCTTGGCATGTTGTGTTATGTTGGCACACAAACACTTCATCACTTCCTGTTAGCACAAATATTTTAGCACGGAGCTGCCAAAGTGCACACTATTATGATTAGCACACAGTATACATACTATAATAGTAATGTTTAGAGTGCAGTTGGAACACACACAACATATCTGAAGAGGACAGAATGTTGACCCACATAAGATTACTAGTGCATCTGTAAAAATGAGAATATTGTATCGTTTAATTCAGCCGTCATGTTTTATATTCACTACACAGGAAGTGACACATTTCACGTCTTTTTGTTTTAATGTTGATACTGTTTGAATAGTAATATTCGCATCACTGTACCGACAGAGAATCTGCTGTAGTCTGACTTTTAAATTACACACAGTGTGGCAGAATTCTACCAAGATAACTGGCATCATACAGTCTGACTTATAAGACCACTCAACTGCACAGCAAAACATCTCAAATAACCAGTAACCATGCTCTGTAGCATGTTTGTACAGAAGCATCCTCTAGTGGGCAGCGAGCAGTTCCATTCCGGCTCATCCAAATTAGTTGCTAGCATCAAATATTCAAATATAGAACTAGTAAAACTATATGCCTACCAATTTCCAGCCACTTACACAGAACCACAGTCCAGTAATCTCACATTAAACACAGCCTGTCTGTCCTTACTGCTCACTAACCTGCTTACATCACTTTCTCAGGCTGTATGTACATGTACAGGTAAACTGTGCTAATGAATGAAAAACTTAGCACTGCTAACACTAACGACTCGCTGAATAGTCTTCTGTAGTCAGACGCTAGAGAAGTGATTACAGAACCCTTTCAAACTCTAGAGAACCCTCCTTGTTGGACATCCGACCCGCTGAGCCAGTCTGAGGTTTCACAGTGGTGACGCTGACCTCTGTCTGCAGGTGTGTGTCTGTACACACATGTTTACCTGAGGTGGAGCATTGATCCTGAGTGCTGACCTTGTGTCCTCACAATCCGGATGGTGTCCTGACTCGTCTGCAGATCAGCCGCTCTGAACATCCTCACCTCTGCACAAGTCTGTCCATTTACGTTAAGACGAGGCTGAAGCACAGCGTCTACCCGCCGGCCCGGCCCTGGCGAGGTGTGGTGTCAGTGGATGTGGAGCTGACGGTGTGTATCTGTGAATCAGACACTGTTCTCTGCTCCCGGTGTTATTCAGCTCGAGGCCGGCTGAGGAACGGTTAACATGAGCGAGACTGGAGCTTCTCAAGGACACACACTGAAGGATAAACTCAGTGAAGGGCCATTTACACCGACTCTATTTCGAGGTTAGCTGTAAAGTAGACTGTAAGAGACATAAGGAGCCTGTTTGAACACCTCGTTTAAACTCGGCCCTTTAATGAGTCTTACTGAGGAATGTGTTCAGGGCTGTTCACATGTACCAAAGATATATTTCCTGTAGGTCCACATCCTGTCACTCAAACTCATTTAGGATGTGGTGAGAGATGTATATTATGTGTTTAAGTCAGACATTCACACATCACACCTGTAACGCATTCCAAAAAAATATTAATGACTTTTTAATGAAGCAGTTATTTACAAAACATTTCAGTCCAGTACCCCCAAACACTCTTCTCCTACACACAGAACAGTCCAGTACTGACTATGACTAGTACAGTGGTACCTTGAGATACGAGTTTATTTTGTTCTGTAACTCCTTTTGTTCTGTGTCTCCTACACACAGAACAGTCCAGTACTGACTATGACTAGTACAGTGGTACCTTGAGATACGAGTTTAATTCATTCTGTAACAGAGCTCGTAAGTCAGTCAACTCGTATATAAAACAAATTTCTCCCATTTAAAATAACTGAAATAGATTTAATCCAGCCCTGTGAAACATCCCCAAACCATCCTAAATTATGCACAAAAAGACATGTTTTGAATTAAGAAACACACATATATACAGTTTACCAATGCATAACAAAATATTGACATTTCAGATTTCAGTAAATTTTTGTGTAAAATAATTTTCGGGGAATTCTCGCTGTAGTATTTTAAATTCACGGGGAATTTGATGCGTGCAGTACTGTGTAGATGTGTAGTGCGCGCTGTACAGTAAAATCTCTCTTCTCCCATTTCACTTCAGCATCAGACAGTAGATGTTCAGGGCAGGCGCATACAGGCAGATGATGGGCTGTGAAAGGCTGGGTCTCTCTTCTGTGTGAAATAATATTAACAGTATTTAACAAAATTACTGTGTGTGTGTTATTAAAATGATCTAAATTTAAAAGTTTAAAACATTTTTACTATCAATTTGTCCCCAAAAAAGTATGTAAGAAGGAGTACAGCGCACGAGATTGGACTTGATTCTGAGGGCAACATGTGAGAAATAATGAGATTCAGGTGTTGTGCTGCCCATACTGGACCATTGTGCCAAAGCGCCGACTAGCAGCAGACACTCGTATCTTGAAATTTCGCTCAGATCTCAAACAAAAATACAGATGGAGTCACTGCTCGTATCTTAAAAAATTGTATGTTGGTCTGCTCGTATCTCAAGGTACCACTGTACATGACAGCATCAGTACAGGAAGTGTTCAAAAACTGTCAGTTAGCTTCCTGTTGAATGAGATCACAAGGCTGTCGGGTCTTTAATAAATTTTGACTCTGAGGAGGTTGTTTTGTTGTTTCTTTAGCTCCCTATTTTCCACTTCATCTGCCCTGGTGAAACAGTGGAGATTACAGCCAGGAGGCCTTCGGGTCTTCTCATCTCCCACTGTTACTTATGCACAAGCGGCTCAGGGGCTTAGGAACAATCTTCACTTAAGAGTTCCTGTTTTTAATGAGCTTAAACACACAGTGCAGAACGTGAGTTTTAATTAGTCCAAATGCTCTACACAGTTTATTGCAGAGTTTAATTTGGGTTCACTTTTTACATTTATAAAAGACCTTTATAGTGTAGATATACTTTAGTCCTGGCCTTAGTTCATTTAGACTGCTGTATGGAGTAGTGTAGTCTTAGGATATTTAAGTAGCAGCTCATCTCAGTGACTGGAGAGAAAGTTGTGCACACTGTGAGCTCAGCACAGTCTACAGTCAACACTACAGCAAACCCGCTGGGACGACACTTTTATCTTAATGAGGAGTCATGTTCCTGTAGGTCCAGCACTGCTGTGTCCAGTCAGTGAGCCCAGAACCGACCACCAGTACATCACACTCTCACCTGTCTTACACAGAACATTAGAAAACCGGGTGAGCCGTGAAGATGGACAGAGCAGGAGAAGAACAGGAAGATAAGCTTGATTGAGAAAATGAACATTTAGGCAACGTCCACATTACTCAAATCTTAATGTGACACAGTTCTGGTGTTTTCAAGGCTGTGTGCACATCAAATCAGATCTGTTCAAGTCACTTTGGCTGCTTTCACATTACGGCCTTGTTACTCAATTCAGATTTGGCTGTCTGACGGTTCACATTCATAAATGTAGTTCAGTTCAGTCTTTATTATTATCTCTCAAGAGAAATTTGGTTCGCAAGCAGTTACTAACATTCATCACATCCACAAACAATAAACAACAGTGTGTAAGTGATCTAATGTGAACTAGTCTGTTTATGTGAACATTAATACTTTCACACAAATGGCCTCCATCACAACAAACATCATATTTGTACAGGGTTGCCAGGTTTGTGAAAATGCACTTCATCAGAAAAACATCAGCGGTGGCAGGATGCAGAATTTGTATTTAAATAAAAAAGAAAATAAAGTAAAAATTAGAATAAATTACTTATTAATGCATCTTTAAATGTTTAGATGCCTTGGATTTTGGGCTAGTATCAACTGGTGTGTCTTTCTGTAAGAGGCTGGGAAGGGATCTGGCAACCCTGTATTAGTGAGACTGTATTAAAACAGTGTTAGTAGCTGATGATGGTGTTTATCTCAGGAGGACAGTAAACAGCTGGTGGACTGTACATGATCAGGTGCAGAAGGTGAATAAAAGTCAGTCGGCTGATGTTTTAGCAGCTCTGTGTGTAAACAGAAGTGAAGTCAGAACTGGTTTAGCACTAAACACATGTGTACAGACTAAAGACATCAAATCTGATCTGACCTCTGACAAATCAGACATCTGATCTAAGACCACATATAAATGTGACTCTGATCTGATTTGAAAAGACCAGATTTAACATGTTCACACAGCTCTGAAAAAAGCAGATCGAATTCCGGTCACTTCAGCCTGTTGATGTGAATGTAGTCTTTGTTAGGACACTGAGCAGACAAGATATGCTTAATGTAAACTGATATTTGGAAGTGGAATATGGCTGTTGTCTGGGATTTGGTGTGCTTGACCCCATGCCTAAAGGCTGTCAAGTAACGATGCTGAATATGTGGTTCATTAATGGGAAAGCGGTCCTGAAAAGTGAATGATGCCACACAATAACCAGCCACTCATTACTCGCTGAGGGCTCATTTGAGACGTACAGAACTGCAATCAATCCACACTTTCTCATCTGAACACGGGTCTGCTTTCCTCCAAACCATCCCAAACTCAAGCATTACAGTCACGCCAACGCCTTAAACCTCCTGCCTCGTCTCCTTTAACAAGACCGGGTTTAGCATTTCAGAAGAGCTGTAAGACAGTTGAGGCTCCTCACATCTACTTTTTGTGTCTTTCACTCTGCAGGAACATTTCACACCAGAGTGCAAGTTTAAGGAGTCGGTGTTTGAGAACTACTACGTGACGTACTCCTCCATGATCTACAGACAGCAGCAGTCGGGCAGGGGCTGGTACCTGGGCCTGAACAAGGAGGGAGAGATCATGAAGGGAAACCACGTGAAGAAGAATAAGCCTGCTGCACACTTCCTGCCCAAGCCTTTGAAAGGTAATCCAGTCATTTTGATGTCCTTGCTCAGCGTGGCTGCAGACACAGTCAGTTGTTTATCACTGAAATCATTTCAACGAGTCATTGACATTACCTTTGATTTAAGTCCAGTGTAAAGTGTGTCAGAACTGACATGTTGATCGTACACGTTTTAGCTCATTTAATACTTCAGATTTCTACAATCATCACTGATTAGGTTTATTTATATTGTTATTCATAAGAAATCAAATCAAATCAGATTTATTTATAAAGCACTTTTTACAGCTGATGTCACAAAGCAGCTTTACAGGGTTAGTAATAACAAACATCAAATCATTAATCCCTAATCCCCGGTGAGCAACCCAATGGCGACAGTGACAAGGGAAAACTCCCTCAGAGCTGGAGGAAGGAACCTTGGGAGGAACCAGACTCACATGGGGGACCCATCCTCCTCTGGTCTGCTAATTATAAGTTTGTGATAAATCATAATCATGTGATGTTGTTGTAATGTTCAGGTGAACTGATATGGTGACAGTAGTGGGACAGGGATGGTGATGACAGTGGTAGCAATGATAACGGCCAGAAAGTCCATATGAACTCCAATGTGGGCAGTAGAGTAGGGCCTGAGTACTAGTAGAGTAGAGAGATCTGTAACAATCCCAGCTTATATAGAACATTCTGTGTAAGGAATATTATGTAAGTTATCTTAACCCTTTAACGTCCTCAACAAGACAGAAGTAATGGATCTTAGATTTTTATTGTTAGTGGACAATAATATAATATAAGCAGTGTTTTTATATACTCCTCTACCAAATGGTTGAGATGACATTTTACGGTAAAATCACACAAAAAAAAATCTTCATATACATACATAACAGTAAATATGTTTCTGATGGGGCTATTGACATGACATTTTTACCAGATCTTGGTAACAACCCAAGTAATCCAGACACACAAAGAAACCTAGAGCTATAATCCCATAGATTAAGTGGAATAAAATGGAGAAACGGTGAAAAGTGTTGAACACAGTCTTGTCTTAATGAGAGCTTTAAGACGTATTGTTCAGGAGGGATTTTGGCTCATTCTTCACCTCAGACTGTCTGATATTTTGATGGTTCTGGTTCCTCTTCTCTGATCTTTAGTTCTTTCCAGAGATTTTCAGTTGGACTGTTGGGTGACTGTTCAGCTTTATATTCTTTCTCTTAAACCACTCCAGAGTTTTCTCGGCTGCGTGTTTGGGATCGTTGTCCGCCCTCGTTCGGGTAGATGGCAGCAGATTCGTATCAACATGTCTGGGTACATTTCTCCATTCATCCTTTCTTCAATTATATGACGTCTGCCAGTACCATATGCTGAGAAACAGCCCCACATCATGATGTTCCCATCTCCAAACTTCACTGTTGGTGTTTGTGTCGGACCGTTTCTCCAGCAAACATGGTGTGTGGACATCCACAGCTCATCTCAGTGACTGGAGAGAAAGTTCTGCAGATGCTCTCACTTTTGCACACTGTGAGCTCAGCACAGACGCCAGTCAACACTAGAACAAACCCGCCGGGAAGACACCTTTATCTTAATGAGGAGCCATGTTCCTGTAGGTCCAGCACTGCTGTGTCCAGAACCGACCTCCAGTACATCACACTGCTGATCATTACACCGCAGTTCTGACCCTGCAGTTTGACTGGCTGAGAGATGTTCTAGGAGCACTGATTTGCATAATACCAACACTCTAGCAACACCTAGCAGAACCCGCCCAAAACAGTACTAGACCTTTAATGTATTTACAGCTCAGCTGAAGGATAAAGAAGTTTTAGTATCATCAAGAAAAATGAAATGAATCATCTTCAACCAGCAGCTTCACTGAGCTTAACAGACATGAACCTCCAATCAGCTGTGAGTGTTTAATGACAGACTCACAGTTTACACCAGCAAACATCTCTAACATCAGTACGTCTGTGTTTTAACATTAAACAGTCATAACAGATCTGTGTAATCACAGTAATACACTCCAGGCTGGTGCTATAATGTGAGATGGAGAGCTTGTAGCCAAGCAGGGAAGATGGGCTTGTTTGGGAATATGGTCATTTAGTTAGGACACTAAGTGGGGAACATATTCCTGATGAGTAACACTTCTCTAAGCTAATCGTACAAGAAAGAAATGTCATTTTTATATGTGATGCTTTCTGTGATAAATATAATCAACCAATCAATCAGTCAATCAGTCAATTAAGCCTTTTAAACAGCTCACTTCACCTGAGAGTTGAATGCCTAAGAGTTTGGGAGCTTGCTGCTTGGTTCTAACACTGTGTCCTTAGAAATACACTGTGGTCCATTAGCATGCATGGCTGAATAAGTTAAGACTGGATTATTTAAGTAACAGACCTGAAACTTACATCACAACCAAAAATAACACCCAAGTATCTATAAAACTAATTTTATCCTTGAGGCCAACCATTTTGATGGCTTGAAAGCAGTATCTCAGTTTTGCCTTCGTTTAGCTCATTTAGCTCATTTAGCTCGTTTCCTCCGGTCCTTTATTAGCCTGGATACATTCAGTTAGACTGTCCAATCAGCTCTCATTACAGAGACAGAGCTGCAGTCAAATGAAGAAGCTGAATCACATTAAGACACACAAAATGAACCTGAAGTAGAGATGTTTGTCTGTAAACATCCCGGAAACAGGTGAGATGTTCTGACTGCTCACCTGGCCAGTCAGTGTGAGATCTGTTCATGGCTGTGATACAGCTGTGTGCTGACAGCTAATAAAGAGCAGGCAGAGCCCCAGAGTGTCGTCATCTCAGACAATAAAGTGAAAAACACGGAGCTTCAGAGCACACAAGTGCTGTCCAGACCAGGACAGAAGGGGGAAGGGGAGGGAGGGAGAGAGGCAAAGAAAGCTCTGTTCAACAACACAATGTGAAAGAAGCACAGTGCTTTCATCTCCATGCTGAGTATTTTACCTGTCAACAGAGAGAGAGAGAGAGAGAGACAGTGTGAGAGAGAGAGAGAGAGAGAGAGAGAGAGA
>BRDA01003703.1:5751-24464 GCA_036984385.1 Crenuchus spilurus
ATATATAATTTTATACAAAGATTCTACATCATCTGATATCAGTGTTACAATGTACTTCTGTTTTGATATCACACTGTTCTTGATGTTTGTATTAAACAACAAAAAGTGAAATACTTGAATACACAAAAAATGTATATCGTTATTATAAAAGAAAAATATTTAGTTTTATTAATTTAAGTCATATTGACATTTGGTTTTACTTTTACTGGGGGAGCAAATTTATTATCTTTTATTTATTTATTTTTGCTAATTTTAGTTATGTCTGCAGGGATGTTAAAAATGTTCAGGGTTCAAATAAATACTTTTAAATTGCAGTTTAGTAATTGTTTTGTCTTTAGCCTGTTTAATTTATGGAATGGTGGAAAAAAGTGGCCGACTTAATGAAACACTGAAAAATTGTGTTGGGTATTTAGTATAAAATGTTCGGTTTTGGCTAAAAAAATTCATTTCGGTGCATCCCTGAAAGAAACCATGTAGAATTGCTTGTTTTCTGTTGTAACTGGATACTGTTGAGCTTTAGGCTGACTGTTGCTCTTCCACTCAGGAGGTCATCTAAGAACCGCAGGAAAGCAGAAGGAAAGAAGCACAGTCTAAAGGAAGGAAGCCCTTTTGAGGACATAGCCCTTCTCCATGCACTCATCCAAATCGTCCAGGTGGTTGACAAGATGAGGGGTAAGATTGTAATTAAACATGTATACAGAGTCCGTATTACATTATCAGTCACTGAACAAGAGTTTGTCATAGAATAAATTGAATAATTTTAACAAAATTTCCGAATGCTCTTCTGTGAAACACCGTTATACTGGCTCCCTGGCTGGTCTTGTTTAATAAAGCTTCTCAGGACTGCATCTGTTATTGAGTTTTGATGTTTCAATCTGTTGAAGCTTAAATCATAGTGACCCTTGATTTCTCTTACTAGCAATAGTGAGGTGGAGGCCATTAGGAACTGCTTCTTTACTTTGGGGGCTTAATACAGGCAGCAAATGAAAACATAACTGCAAGATTTTTTGTATTTTTGCAGTTTTTGTGCTTATTTTGTGGTAGACAAATAAAGTCACAAAACTGACTCCTATCCAGCTCCTATATGCAGTCATAGAAGCTGCAGTCTTTTCTAGTCCCTCTGGAGAAATACAGTGTCAGTCGTGTAGTATCAGAGAATGTTCGCTGACTGCAGTGTCTACTTTTCTCCCTCTACAGAGGAGATCCACAGCCTGCTGAAGGCTTTGGTGCTGTTTCAGTTTGACATGCTAGCCAGCAGCCTGCAGGCAGATTACAGTGAGCTGCTCCAGCTCATCGAGAAGAACATCCCAGAGATTTGGCATGAGGGCCTTCAACAAGGACAAACACCAGTAAGAACAAGTCAGATACAAGCATGTTTTAAAACTTAGCTAATGATTACTATAAAACATTATTTTATTATTATTATTATTATTATTACTAATTATTATTATTATTATTACTGTTTTATTTTATATTAATTACAAGCGATATATTTATTTTTCATGTTGATGCAGTTTGAATATTAATTTACTCAAACTTAAAATGAATTCTAATCATTAGAAATTCTTGATTTCTCTACATGTTGTTTTAGCCGTTTTTCGACGCCAGCCCGCTGGCTAGGCGGCCAGGCCATTTACCTTTATCGTTTAACTAGCTTGCAACCTCTACTGAATGAGGTCGATGCCAGCATCAGCTGAGGCAGCCCACCAGAATTGTTGCTAGCATGGTACCTCTGTAGCACGGTAGAACCTGCCTGGATATACATACGTTTATCCAGCTACCATAGCTACCGGACAGCCAGTGTCACCGTTGTGCCACTTTGAGGCACCATAATAGGATTTGCAACGGAACAATACTTTTTTCACAGTATTCAAAGCTTTTGAGCATTTGTATATTTGAATACTTTTCCATTTGGTAATACATACTTAATAATAAAATTAAATAATTACAATAAACTATTGCTGTTTAGTGTGATACAGTACATAGTAGTGTGACATTTTCCTGAATAGTACTACAACTTTGTGGCAAAACACATTATTACAAAGTAAAATGCCCATTAAGGTTAATTTTAAGAAACACAGTTATAGCCTCCATTACTCTTTACATATATTTCATCCAGGTCACAGGACCACACTCAACTGCCAACAGCATCACTGCATCTTATCAGCAGCCCAGGTCATCCACAGTGCATCAGAAAGGTGAGTAAACATCAGTCCCCGTTAACTCAAACTTTAATGAGTTATCTGCAATGTGCATTAATAAGTGTTTTTTTTTTTTACTAAGATGCAGAAATCCTCATACCACCCAAGATGCGACAGTCTGTCAGATGGAAACTCTGTATATTGAAGTAATTTTCCATGTTTATAAGACATTTCAGTGCATCACTAAAGAATTAAATATCTTTATTAAAAATGAATTTGCCCTTTCAGCTTAATTGCATGTTTAGGTAAGGCTGTTTCAGGGCAATATATGCATTTCTTATATAAGAAATGAAAGAATTTTAATATAACTATGGGAGACCCTTGTCTCTGTATGGACTGACTCTCTCATGAAGTCATAATTCACATAAGTATTTATTATAAATGTTAAGTGGTTGTAGTAAAACAAAATCTATATTCATGTAAACCAAGTTGGTTATGGCTGAATGGACCCTTCATCCAACAGAATGTGCGCCTCAGTATATGATTTATTAAGACTGTTCCTAATAGGAGTGTGTAGGCCAGGTTTACAGGAAGCAACATCAGGTGGTTGGAACAGAGCCTTAAGCTAGAGGAATTGCACCTTCACCAGCTCAATGCTTTTTCCATTTGGAAACTCATCCTGCATTGTGTATTTGCTGTTCAGTTAACATTGCTTGGCAGATGCTCAGCTTCCTGAATTAGCTATAGGCGTGTAAACGACTTGCCAGCTTACTCTGCTTAGTTCCCAAATGCAGTCATTTTCCTGATCTGGAACAATAGATCTGTGTGGCTCTTTCATATAAACAGTCTGACAGGTCTTTTAATGAAGTAACTGAAAGATTTTACCGGTTTCAGTGTAGCTGAAATCTGTTCCTGAAAACTAGACACAGGGTCAGCAAAATGGTACATTATTTACCCACAATCCTCTATGTAGACTCAACCTAGAAAATCTATATACTGATATACTGTCACTGGGGAGCCAACGCATTCGGAGGAAAGCGCAGGATTCCCAGCTCCAGATAAACCAACCAGTAGACGCCTGAGCCAGTGAACATTACAACATGAGAGTGATGGGGAGACAGCACTTTTTTTTTTCCCTCTTGGGCCCGGCTGTTGATGGCAAACAGCATGACCGGGATTCGAACTCTCTGGTCATAGTGTCGGCATCTTAACCTGCTGAGCCACTCGGGGCCCCTTGTTCATCACTCTTAAAGCTAGGTCCATGACTGGGGTCACTTTCAATACTATTTTGTTGCACTTATGCTCCTGTACAAGTGACTGGATAGAGTCTACAAAGTAATCGTCATCAACGCTGTAAGAGTTCAGTGTGCTTTAGGATACTCCACTTTCTGTAAAACAGGTTTCAGTGGAGCTTATTCTTAATATTTTAAATATCAATGTTTCTAATCATTTTTACATGAAAAGAACATATTTCTATAACGTTCTTCAAAGTACATGTCAAAAACAGTCAATAGTTGTCAATACAAACATGTTAAAAACAAAACTAATGAACACAAAGTAGTGATCAAAATGTTTAATTGCAAAGGTTAGTGGAAAAAAAACTTCCTGTTACACAACCAGAAACACAATCACAAAGGGTCCAAAACTATTGAGAGAATGTCCACATTGCCAGTCTTTTCATTCTTGAATGATACAAAAATGGAAAGTCCATCTAATACACTAAAATAAAAAATATGTACAAAAAAAGATTCAATCGTCAAACCTAAGAAAAGTGTTGGTGATGTCTTGTCTCTTATGGTTTCCAGAGCTTCAGCAGGCCATCTTCACTGTATGTGGCTATCATGTTCTGATGAGGGTGATGAGCAATACCGATCACGTCTTTCTCGTGAATCTGGTAGAGAACACACAGAAAAATCTCTAAATCTTAAAAACAAGGTTCCCCCACAGCCACGGCAAGAGGTAACGGTATCCATTCCTAAGATAAACTGTTGTCTTTAAGTACCAGATGAAGAGTAAATGTACTTACTGTCAGGGTTCTCTCCAGTTTGCCTGTAACTGTGCTGAAGCAGTAGAGCACAAAGTCCTCTCCCACACAATAAATCCACTCTCCTCTGGGGGACAGGGTGCAGCACACAAAATCTCCACCCTCTCGCTTACCAGAACTGAAGCTCCTCACAATCTGCATTATTGTTTTGAGAGAAAAGTACTTCACTCAGCAAAAAACAAACCCACCTCAATATACAAGGCTTAAATACACAAATCACAAGACTCCGCAAGATATTGTCACGAGTAAGGACAATTTTATAAAGCACATCCATGTAATGACCTCCATTAATCCCTCAAGTCATATCCTTACCTGTCCCTGCATGTTCATAATGACCACGGTGTTAGAACGATTGCAGACTACGAAATGCTCTGGGTTCTTGGGAAGTAGGATCACATTGTTCACAGTGATGTCTGTGCCAGCTGAGGCACCAAGAGACTTAAATGTACTTGTGCACTCTGTAGTCTTCACGTTCCAAATCTGCACAAGCACAAAAATCCACATATTCATGTTACATATAATGTCAATCTCTTGAAGGCAACAACTACAATTTCCTAGTATGACTATGTCAGTCATCTCAGTCGTCAAACCTCTCTTACTCTGAACTCCAATGCCTCTGGATTTAGCATATATACTATGCTGGACTTAGTGATATCAAAAATAACCATGATGCATAACTTTTTCATTATATTTTACTGATGTTAGCAAGCCTTTGTAGCACTGTGCTGTATACTAGTGTGAATGTAAGTGTTGAAGGTGGATTTAAGTAGAAGTATATTGAGCATAAGTACCTTCACTGTTCCATCAGAAGAAGCACTGACGACATGGTGGCCGTCAGGAGTGAACGTAGCTTCATTAACAAACGAAGCATGTCCTCGGAACTCCTTCAGAGTCTTGCCAGATTTTAGACCATGAACTCTGCCACAAACAGAAAATCTTGCCATCATTAAAGGAAAACCTTTACACTGTGGTAAGCCAACACATCAACAAATAATTATGCAAATGGGCGGCACGGTGGCTTAGTGGTTAGCATGTTTGCCTCAGCGCTGAGGTCTTGGGTTCGAGTCCACATCTGAGCAGAGTTTCCATGTTCTCCCCGTGTCTGCGTGGGTTTCCTCCCAGGACTCCGGTTTCCTCCCACAGTCCAAAAACATGGAGATCAGGTGAATTGGATACTCTAAAAATTACCCTGGTGTGTATGTATGTATGCCCAGATATGGTTGGCACTCTGTCCTGGGTAATCCCCCTAGTGCTTGATGCAGTCCTCCAGTAGCGCTTTTCCACCAACACGGAACCGGCACCGTTCTGGTTCAAGAACCTAATTTTGAACCGTTCGGATCGTTTCCACCAACAAAAATACCGGCCCGAATCAGGAACGTTCATTCGCAGCGCGAACCATAAAATACTTGGTTTTTCAGTGCGAACCAAACGCGCCTGCGCACTGAGGCGACTCGTAGCAGTGGTCCACTGAAGAAACTCAGTTTTTGTTATCTATTTGGTGTTCTCCGGAGTTTCAGGAGAAACTTGAGGGGAGTATTAGAAAGGAGAAACTCTACAGCGAGCTGGTGGAGGATTTAGCTCGGCCAGGTTTTGTTCGTTCAAGAGAGCGAGTGATAAATAATCGAAGGAAGCTAAAAAAGGACGACAGAGATTCTAAAAAGGAGCTATCGCACAGTGGAGCTGGACGAGGGAATGTACCGGCTCTAGATTTGACTTGTGAAGTGAAACAAACATTTGTACCAAGAGCACAAATGCTCGCAAGTAGTCGATGCGGTCCGCCATCTTTGTTTATAATTCCGCTTTGTTGATGACGTACACCGTGACGTATCCTCGGTTCAACTAGTGGAAACACGGGCTGGTTCACTAAAAAGCACCGAGGTTCTCATAAGCCCGAACGGCACCAGTTCAAGAACCAGAGTTATTTTGGTGGAAAAGCGCTACAGGTGGACAATCGCTTCCGGTTGAGAGTACGCTGTGCACAATTGGCTGCCGCTTCTCGCCAGTGTGTGGATTGTAAAGCGTCCTTGGGTATCTTGAAAGGTGCTATGTAAGTGTAACATTCATTCATTCATTCAAATGATGCAGCCTAATGGCAGGTTCACACTACAGTACATGACTATTTTGAGTGGTCGTTGTGCCATTCACACTATATGACTGGTTGAGCAGTCTTTCAGTTGTTGTGGCTTTCACACTACATGACTAGTCGGTGACACGGGATCACAAACTACATGTTTTTCATCTTGGGGAAATCCTATGAGCTAGCGGTACAGTTAGTTCTATTACATACATGCTGTCGCCAGCATTATTTCATGTGTCCATTGCATTGATCGTAGATATAATCAATCACATTATTTCTCCAGTGCAGTCACAATAACAGAGATTGAGTCAAAAGACACGTGGTTCTCCCTCTACGTGATCCCACTGCTTATAGGTAGTTACTGCCTGACACAGTCACCGACTGGATCTCAGATATTCAGTCTGCGACTGGTCGGTGAGTGTCTTTCAGGAGTTCACACTACACGACTGAGCGAGTGCCGAGCAATCCTAAATCACACACAAGTTTTAAAATAAAAGATATACATATACACAAGTCCTGAGATGTTTACCTGATGGTCTGGTCAAATGAAGCAGAAAGAAGCTGACTGCTGTCCTTAGAGAAGCTTGCACATGTCACACCTTTGCTGTGAGCTCGCTCGAATCTACGCAGACACTGACCGCTCTGAATCTTCCATACCTGCATATACAAATATATATATATATACAAATATATATATATATACACACACACCATAAGGAAAACATGCAAATACATCACAGGACCTGACTCTTTAAGTGACGCATGCACAGTAACAGACCTTTATTTTGCCATCCTGTGCTCCAGTGGCCAACATTTCTGTGTCTCTGCTGAAACACATGCACAACACTGCATCGTCCATCATCATAAAGTTATCTTGTGCCTGGTACTTCAGATCCTGTAAGAGACATTGCACATAAGACAGACTGGCCTTCAAAAAAAAATACAAACATGCATACATTCAAACATACAAGCTGCATAACTAAAACCAGAAAATTCTGCATTCCGAGAAAGAAACAGGTCCGAGAAACTGACCACAGGCAGGTATTTTACTCAGGGAGTGAGCTGGGAGTAAAAATGTATACCTTTCTGATTTTGCCTGTTGTGAAGTTCCACACCTCAATGAAGCCATCAACAGAGCCCGTAACCAGATACTGACCATCAGGAGAAAAGCGGGAGCACTCCACATGGGACTTTTGACCAAACTACAAACACATAACATTAAGAAATTTCTGCAAGCATACAGTTACTGAACTCAAAAGCATACAATCCCAAAAGCATCAGGGAGGTAAAAGGATTCTTTCATTATTGTTTTTGTCTTGAAATGTACCTTGATGTGTCTGCTCAGCTGGGTGGGGAATCGCTCTTCCTCCACATCCTTCACCGCAGCTTTACCTCTGAACAAGTCAATAGTCATACCAGGAGGCAAGAGACCCTGATGCTGCTGCCACTTCAGCGACTGAGAAAGGCAGACACCAGAGTTTAAACTCCATCACAAACCACAATAAAAAAAAAAGAGTAACAGCAGTAGAAAAATACTCTCCAATATGCAAACCCAGTCAAGCAACAGAAATCTCTATAACAGGGTTCATACACCTTTTACAAGGTAACATTCAAGCACTTTCAAGGCCCATTTTCAAGTTTTTCCAGCACCTTTCAGCTGTGGTAAATTAATGATAACGGTGATCTCAAAACTGTGATTCAGCGATAATCAATATATCGCAAAACTATTCTCCACACTTCACAGCGACTACGCTACTGAGAAAAAAATACTTTTAAGTAAGTAAATAGCAGGAATGATGGATTTATTGGTGTCAGTTTCACACAATTTAAACACCAATGTTCTTCACCCCATGTTTATCTTATTCATTTGATTGAGCAGTTACTGTAGTATGTCAAATCTGGGGGCGAGTTGAGAGCATTTATACATACATATACTCAAAATTATTGTTTTGCTTTTTGTCACACTGCAAGAGATGGTATTATGTTTATGTCTGAAGGAAAAAAATCCCCCCATGTAGGACCTGGGTTTTGACGTCTTTACATCAGATTTTGATGCTTCTTTCCTAAATATAATACAAATAAATATAAATGTGCAAAACTAGTGTTACCACATTTTATTACACACCATGCTTCGTAAAAGTAAGCCTGCAAAACTGCCAGCTGGCGGTGTGCATACATACACTAGCAGGCTAGCTAACGCAGCCTCCCATCATGTTATTGCTGTTATCACCGGCTCACTGTGTCTGCAAGGGAACAGCACAGACTGGAAGCTAGCAGGTCTCAAATGAACTCCCTGAATCAGTTGGGAGTCGGCTCCCCTTCAAAGAGCCGCTTTTCTTTATTTCACTCGCTTTTCCATTCTTTATAATGCTATAGAATAATAAAGATATTTAAAAAACAGAAATGGTAAAACTATGTTGCATATGGGGGCAAAAAGAGCCAGTTCCTCGTGAGCCAACTGCTCTTAGATTACGAGAAAGAACCGCAATTTGTTGTCACACATATGTGAAGGCGCGAGCGAAGCCTTTTTTTATTTTACGCTCTGCAATTTTTTTCTTTAAGCGAACTTAGATAGTTATTTATTGTAAAGTAAATGCAGTTCAAATTTCAAGCATTTTCAAGCACTTTCTCCAAAATTTAAGTACTTTCCAGGCCTGGAAAACAGAACGTTAAAATTCAAGCATTTTCCAGGATATCAAGCACCCGTACGAACCCTGTATAACCATACATGTCAAGATGATGTTCATTTTAAGTCACTTAAATTAGTCACATAAACAAGTAGAAACAGCCTGTGATGATATTCCCTTCACCTGTCCAAGAAGAGCCATGAGACGTGATGGAGGTACCACACTGACTTCCCCTGCCAGCGCCTGGGCAATAGCAGCCCGGCGCTTTTCCTTGCTGCTGCCATCAGGGTATGCCTACAAATAACATACAAGCAGGTAGTTATACAACTGATCTCCTATTACAGTGTTACTACCATTGATAAAGCACAGAGCTTTACACAAAAAGAACAGCCTACACTGTAGACTAGGGTTGATTTACCCAGCCTGACAACACAACACACAATACTCAACTGACTCAGTAGTTTCAAAAATGGCTTATGTACACCAGACTATGGTTGTCTCAATGCCATAATTTTGATTTTGACCACACATATAATTAGAGTGGGAGGGCTTTACCTACACACTACAGAATTGCATCAGCATTTTAAAAGCCAAAACTGCAGTAAGAATGAAATGACATGTTACACAGCCTCACAGCTTACCTCTCTGGGGTCAAAGTAGGAGCGGGCCAGCAGGTTCTCCAGGTGGATGTACCTCTCAGGCTGAGTTTGCTTAAGCATGATCATGGGATCTGTCTGTCTCAGCAAAGATCTGGCAGCTCCCAGCTCTCTCAGTTCTATCAGCTCCAACACAACCTGTTCAGCAAACACTGGAATTAGTCTACAAGAACAGCTATTTAGATCATCAATAGGCCACTTAAAGGAGCAAGAAGAACCATCATTAAACTGTTAGTCAAACTTCTTTTGTCATGACAGAACCTCACCTGTTCATACAGATCAATCAGAGTCTTGTCTGGTAACTTGAGAGACTGGATGGCTTGCAGAACAGTATCCCAATGACCACTGTTAATATCTGCAACAAAGCTCTCAATACTGTCCACTGTATTAAGAGAGACAGTGGTCTCCTCTTGCAGTGTTGCAAGGGTGCGATGCAGGTTATTTTCCTTCAGATACTGCATGATCAGACGAATTACGCTGCAGAAACAGAAAAAACAAGCAAAAGTCAGGTACTGTCCATAAAAAAAGTCCCAGGAGAAAGCCAAGAATAATAATTAAACTCCACAAGTCAAGTGACTGTGTACTCTAATATAAATGTGCATGTATTAGATATGCATGTATATAACAAGATGCATTTGTATACATCAAAAGTTGTATACATCACTACCCAGATAAACAATTCAAAACAATAAATATTATTTCCAGTCTCTGTGTTTAACTTAACATAACTGTAGATCTGAGCTAACATGATATTTAATGAATAAAAGATAATCATTTGTTAGTCCCACAGTAGGGAAATTCAAAGTGTTACAGCAGCAATGGGACAGTGACGTACTCAGCAATAGAAAGAAGTCAAAGATACTCTTAGTAATTATAAATATAAGTAATATAATATAAATAATATAATAACACTTATCAAAAACTGTGAAGAATATTTACAACTAGGTGTACATGGAATATTGCACATTGGTGGTTTAAAATACTGATAAGACTAGACTATATTTTAATCCTGTTGTGAGCCAGCTTGCAACGAAATTTCGTTCTGTGCACGACTGCTATAAGATAAGCCTTTATTTGTCCCACAATGGGGAAATTTGGATCCTCAGCAGCAAAAAGTGACAGCAGGAGGAAAGTTTTTAAAAAAGAGTGAAATAAGTTACTTTAAACAACAAGATAAAAATGTTTAATTTACAGTTATGTACTTAATGAGGACAATACAAAAACACTATAAAAGTCAACATATTCCACATATAATTACTGACTGAATAAATAGCGAAATGACAACGTTTGCCTCAGAGTTAGCTGTTAGCTACTATAACCCTCAGCTCTGGACAAAACACAGAGAGAAGAAACGTTAGAAAAACCTGGTATAGTGACAGATAACGCTGATAAATACTTCTTTGTGCAAACACCATTAAAACCCTAGGCTGCTGAATTCTGCTCAGGAAGCTAACACGGCTAACAGCTAAACCCGCAACAAATACATCGTAACACTAAACCAACATTAAAAAGAGGACCTGAAAACACAGACTAAACCATGGTAGTACGGTTTACTTACTCTGCTGACTCGATTTCCAGAGACATTGTTTATATTTGATAAAAGTACTAAACACGACACGCAGTCAAACACAGGACGAGCTGTTTTCTTCTTGCGCTTCTCCTTCTGCTGACCACTGCCGCACCACAGCGCTACCACGCGTTACCTGCCAACGGTACAACTGCAAGTTCACCTTATTTCACATACGGGTACTTTACAAGTCAGTGTGTGGATTCTTACTGATTTGTCGACATGTGTTCTTACATTACATTACAAACAATAAACAAACAATATACATAGAACAATTACACAGAATAAACAAAAACTGTGACAAAAAAACAAGTAATAGATAATATTGCTTAAATTACAGAAAACTATGCTATACTGACAAATTTTAAATATAAAAGGTAAACAGTCATACTGCATTTTATATTTGTGACATGAAAAGCGACCTATTTCAAGCCTTTAAAGGCACAGTATGTAATATTTCGGGTTATCTTTTAGCAGAATTTAAGATAATCACTAATAAAAATGATTAAAAACACATCTAATCATTTTAAACTAAGAAATTGTTTGATTATTTTACCTTAGAATAAGCTGTTTATATTTACATTGGTCGTGGGTCGAACACCGACTGAGGCCGCCATGTGCATCGCCATGTTTCTACAGTAGTTAGAAAAGGACAAACGAGGCTAGCAAAAACCGTTTGTGTTCTAACGACGAATTTGCCACTCAAATTCGATGGCGCTGTAGCTTTGTTTTACCGTTGGCTGACATAAAACAGGAGAAGAAGAAATACACATATGCCTCAATAAAACCTCAAGAAGAAAAACACGGAGGAGAAGCAAGAAGAAAGGTTTTTTGGTTTATTTGTTAAGATGGCGGAACATTCTTATGCTCGTCAAGAAGAGAAAACAACTTCAATCGTCAAAGAAAAGAAATGTGATTAAGCTTAGCTTCATATTCGTGTGCGCAGTGTTTCCCCCCCCATTCCACCTTAAATGGTGCTGCAGGACATTGTAGCGCATTGGAGCTGAACACTACTGCAGCATTTAAGGTGGAACGGGAGATTCGTAGCTGCGCGCTAGTTCGCGAGCTTAGCTAATATGAGCTCGTTGTATGAACTCTTATCTGCTGAAGTGCTTCTTCAGAGCATGGCAAGCTTACCTTGACTAGAGAAAAATGTGTATCCTGCCTGCATTATCTGTCTACAGTGAAGCAGTTTGATGCGTTTACTTTGTACAGAAAACAGCTAACGTTTACAATAGCATAGGGTGACCAGACGTCGTCTTTTTCCCGGACATGTCCTACTTTTGAGACCTAAAAAAATGTCCGGGGGAAATTTCAAAGTTGTTCGGAATTTTGGTCGACTGCCTCAAACATAATATTGTGGCGACCCAGACGGATCGCGAAAAACTCCTCGAGAAGCCATTTATAGACGTGTGTCTTTATTGGTCAATCTCCAGCAATACAACACAGCAGAGAGAATTAGACTAACATTCACGCACTCACTCACACAGTTATGCATTTGATCTACCCCCCACACCAACGGTGACTATCCTAAACTACACAAGCACTCACACATTTATTCATACAACACAGAACACCTAAAGCTTTTACCCCTACATGAACCCACAGAACAGTTACACTAACCCCCCCAAACCACCCCCAAAGACCCCTGAGAATATGCAAAACGGCAGACTGTCGCCTACGGTAATGTGACGCCCCCTAGCACGCCACAATACATACAGTGCATTGTGATTAGAATTGCCATTCCGTTCCATTCCACTCCATTCCAGGTTTCTCTGTAACGCAAATAAAGGTGCCAACGACTTGCAGGTGCACATCAATTCAACAAAGCACGCTAAAGCAGCCAGAGCCAGGGGCGAGAGCTCTTCGGCTAAAGTCACAGATTTCTTTGTGACAAAGAAATTATTCTTTTTTTTACTTAGTCTATCACTATTACACTCAAAACATGGCACTGCATGTTTTTGTTAGTGTACTATGTTGTTTTGTGCTGTTCAATAAATGCAATTATTACACAGACACCATGTCTTTTGTGTCATATCATACACCGATGACCCCCCCCCCCCCCAAAAAAAAAGGTGTCCTCCTTTTCAGAAACCCAAATCTGGTCACCCTACAATAGCACTACTGAAGTGCAGAAAATGTTTTGTCTGAATTGTAGCTATGATAATTTTATATATTACATTTCATAAATTTATAATTAAAATTAATCTTACCACATGACATATCACTAGCTCAGCTGCCATTAGACATCGTGTTCGGGAGTATCAAAGATATGAGATCTTACGGCCACCGTAGAGACTCCTTCGTGTTTGGAAGGGAGGGGCTGTGGAAAGAGTCTTCAGTTGGTTGCAATATGGAAACTACATACTGTGCCTTTAAAAAAATATTGATACTGTTTGAATTATAATTTATAAAAGCTCAAAATGAAACATTTTAATAATTTGAGTTTCTGAATTTCTAATTTTCCATAAGCCATATCAACATAAAAACAAAAAAGCCTTAAAATACGTAATTTTATGTGTAATGAAAATATGACAAAATACCTTTTAGAAGTAAATTATGAACAACAATGAACTTTCACAAGTTTCTGATGTGTCAATGTACTTTGGTAACAGAATGATCATAAAGAATGAACACATCAGATAGACCTAAATAAAGTGCAATACACTGTCAATGCCCATGTTTATATTATTTAACACATGGCATAAATGTTTATATCATCTTTAAAGAGAGAGTGAGAGAGAGAAGTGACAGAGTAAAAAGAAAGTGTGTGTATGTTCTTCAATAAAGAAGAAGAGAGAGAATGAGACAGAGATGGACGAAATTTCCTTTTAGACTGCCTACAGGCTCATCGATTGGCTCTGCCTTTTCTTGCTAACATGTGACTGGCCGACCCCGCTGTCACTCCAAGGTAGTTGGCCAGGAGTCCGTGTTCACCTGCTACAGGTTGAGCATTTGAATCTGCGACTGTGTTTGAAAGCTTTGAATGAGTTGATTATGTTGCAATGATAGGTATGGTCTCCGGGTCAATTTGATTCATGTTATCTGCTTATTTTGTATGTAAATGAGGTCTTTTGACCATACATTCTAAAAATAAGTGTAAAATTGGTGGTAATGAGTTGGAGTGAAGTTGACTAACAAGGTGAAACAAAATTGGGTGATAATGTTATGCTACATGCTTTACAACCAGTCAAACCACAAAGAGAACAGTGAACATAACAGTAACAATAGAAAACAAAAGAACTACTAGAAAACACAATCAACTGAAAAAGTTTGAGGTTCGTAAAATGTTTAGTTAAATAATGTAATAAAATGTACCAATTATTATTATTTTTTATTAATAATTAATATGGAAATCAATGGCACTATTTTATTATTAACAATAACTATTAATAGTTATTATTGGTCTATTATTAATAGTAACAAATATTATTAATAATATATATTTTTTTTAATTATATATTGTATACCCCCACATACTCAAGCTAGACCTTGCTAGTCCCCCCACATCAACAGTGAGAGAGAGAGAGAGAGAGAGAGAGATTGATTGATGTCATGGAGCTCCTCCCTGTTCTCTGAACACAGTCAGCACTCAGGCTTTAATGACTAAAACACTATAAATCCTACTCCATGGCTGTAAAATGCCTCTCCATCTCTCCTTTAGCCACTCTTTGCTGATGTCATCAGCTGCACCTCTCTGCTGTGTCCAGTAGGGGGAGCACGTGGGGCAGCTGCAGCTTTATTGCAGAGGGAATGAAGGTCTTTCAAGGTTAAAACATTTATTGCTGCATCAGTCTCACATGTTGGTCCTTTAATGCAGAGGGTATATGGCTACCCAATAGCACCCACGGCAGTAAATCAGACTGCTCATAACAAAACCCTTCCATCCTGACAGCACTTCCTGAAATAAAAACACAACAAGCACTGCATGGTCTGCAGGAAATATATTAAAGTATCCATTCATTTCTGCAGCACGCAGTGTCCCCAGGCAAAATGTTAATATTGAAGGCCATAAATATGAGTCTGAAAATGCCACAGTGACAGTGTACACTTTCTCTTGGTCTTTAGAAGGTTGGTGTACACTTCCTCGATCATAACCTCACAAACTCCACTCGAGTGAGATGAGAGTTTAACTCATAGAGAAGGTTCCACCACAAGCCAGTAGAGGTCTGAGGCTGGCTTTACACACTTAACCTGTCATGCAACGAGATGCATACAGTCAGTTGTATGAAGCATCATTTTATAATACCTCATCAAATAATTAGTATATTGTGAACATTTGATGTGTAAAACTGACATTTTACATTCACTCAAAGTGACATTTTAAGGCTTTTTTTGTTTTACTGTTGATCAGAAAATCAGAAATCCATCATTTCAAATTACATGGACTTATTGGAATTATGAACACCCTTTGTTTAGAATTAACTAAATGATTTTGGTTTATGGGGTCCTGAATGGCTCAGCAGACTAAGGCATTGCCGAGTTCGGTCATGCTGCTTGACATCGGCAGCCAGGGCCTGAGAGAGCCAAATTGGCTATGCTGTCTCTGGGTGGGCAGATGGCACTCTCTCTCCATCACTACTAAGTAATGTCCACTGGCTCAGGCATCTGCCAGTTGATCCATCAGAGCTGGTGATCCTGCGCTTTCCTGAGAGCTCATTGGCTGCCCAGCGCCGATGTATCAGCAGTTTGAAAAGAGGCGGAGCCTGACTTCACATGCATCAGAGGAGGCTGTGCTAGTCTTCATCCTCCTAGAGTCAGGGGCATTACAAATGATTGGTAGAGTCTTAGCTGATGGGTTGATTGACTACTAATACATTGGGGATGAAATTGGTAAAAAAAAGATTTCATTTTATTTTTCAATGGAATTTGGGCGGCACGGTGGCTTAGTGGTTAGCACGTTCGCCTCTCAGCACTGAGATCTTGGGTTCGAGTCTGCATCTGTGCGGAGTTTCCATGTTCTCCCCGTGTCTGCGTGGGTTTCCTCCGGGGACTCCGGTTTCCTCCCACAGTCCAAAAACAGAGATAGGATTGGATACTCTAAAGTTACCCTGGTGTGTATGAATGAATGTATGTATGTATGTTTGCCCAGATATGGTTGGCACTCTGTCCTGGGTGATCCCCCTAGTGCTCATGCAGTCCTCCAGGTGGATGGTCGCTTCCGGTTGAGAGTACGCTGTGCGCGACTGGCTGCCGCTTCTCACCGGAGTGTGTTGACGTGTGTTGATTGTATAGCATCCTTGGGTGTCTAGAAAGGCGCTATATAAGTATAATGTGTATGGAATTGTACAGATTATAAATGACATTACAAGTGAAAAAATATTTTTTCAAATCACAAAAACGTGCATTTTAACTTCTGCACACCACTTCCCAGCGAGAGTAAACAGCTGCACTAAAGCCTATAAGCTCACTGTAAACAACTTGTGGAAGACACCATAAATGAACTTAAAAGCAGAGATACTGCTCTACCTCACCTTCTACCAGAAGTTTGAGTATATGTACCAGCAGCATTTGTGGATTTTATCATGGTGTTGTCATGGAACATTCAATTTAATACCTGATCCCAAACTTTTGAGTAGTAGAGTTGTCATGCAGGGCATAGAAGAATGCTTAGCACTGTGCTTTTCTATGTTTAAAGGGTGGTAAAGCACACCGAATCAGTATCAGGCAGCATTTAAGCTTAAAGTACGGCGTCAGAAAAGAAGACCTTTTAGAATGATGGTAGTGGGATGAAGGGCTTTTGGTGTTAATGGTCCATTGAGGAGAGATGTTTCCATCATCAAACAGCAGCTGTAACTGGAGGATATTTGTTAGTTCTACTCTTCAGCAGAGGGAGGTGGATCAGCCAGTGTAAACTGGGTTCTCTAATCTCAAAAAGGCATGAAAAATCAGTGAGTAGGTTTGGTTGGATGGAGAAATGTACGGACACTTTTGAGGACAGTGGACTGTTTCATGTTGCAGTGCAATTAAGTCTCAGAACTAACAAAAGGCTGGGACCTGTTCTCGAGATAAAGAGCTTAGTCAAGAATGGAACTGCTTTAGTAAGCTAATGTGTTAATGGATGTACAGAGAGAGAAAAACAGAGAGAGAGAGAGGGAGAAATTGTCTGACCTTAGCACATCCCGTCTACTGCAGATAGAGAACAGTTCTGACGGTCTTATTACTGGAAGTGTGTAAGTGCCCTGTGCTGAGGGCATCTTTTTCCAGGCAAGGCTTTCAGGCACTTTCCTCATTGGATTTACATGAAACCCCAAAGTGCTGACACAAGCTAATGTCTGACACTCGTGTCTAAGCTATCTTTCCAGGCACTGCTGTCATTTTGGCACAAGCTGCTCACCTCACTTAAGCATTTGTGAGATACACATTGCATGTTGTTTTTCCGCTCATTCTCAGTATGCACTGCTTTTTTCTTCAGTTTATAACCACCAGTGTCAAGCTGAATCATGTTTCACTGGTCTCTGTGCCCATACTCTATCTGACACAGGGCAGTTTGGGCTTGAACAGGTTTCAAGCTTTATTTGCAGGTTTGTAACTGGTACAAACCGAGATTATAAAGGAATTCTCAGCTGACAGACGTCCTCAGATCAGCAGGCAGTTAATACAGCACACAGACTGGCACTCGGGAAAACAAGGATGTAGAAATCTAGAAAAGTCTCTCCAAACAGATCACAATTATCTATGGTTCTTTGTGGTTGTGAAAGCTGGACATAAAGAATATTGATGGAAGACTTCTGAGAAACAACAAAGAAAATAAATAAATGGATCCTTGAACAAATCAAAGCTCACATTATAGTAAAGCCCAGATAACCAAACTGAAGGTTTCTTATTTTGGACACATTATGAGAAGAACCAGTTCACTCGAGAAGACAATTAAATCTGGAGCATGAAGAGGGCAGCTGGATGGATGCAGAAAGGATCAGAGGATGCATGAACAAGCCATTAAGAAGACTGAATGTTCTGGAGCCACAATTCTGATGAGAATGTCCTGTAGACTGTAAGTTTTGCCACTGTTGTTAGACCCATATGATTGTATGCTTCAATACACCTGCAAATTCAGCTACTTCCTTCACACTCTGGCCTTTTGCTCACCTAAATGCAATCACTACTTGTTGCCAATCATTAACATCTGCCAATCAATTTGATGGCACTTAATAATAATACTAGTAGTAATTACACATATAATATGTTGCCACAATAATTCCTTTCATCAGAGAAGTAGAAGCATGACTTATTCTTAACTTTAATATGTTGTTATAAGGTGATTTTAAACCATTCACCAGGATGGCTGACTTTTTCAAATGGTACATAAAACAAGCAAGTTACAATCTTTTATATATATATATATACACAGTGGTAACCCTACTTACGAGCATCCCTACTAACGAGTATTCTAGGTAACGAGTCGAGATCTCGGAATATTTTTGTTCCAGGTAACGAGTAAAATTCCAAGTAATGAGTAGCGTAAATTTGTTCAACTATGCCAAACCACTAGGGGCGCTGCGGTCGTAGATGCTACCGTAGAAGAAGAGGTCAGTCATTACCTTTGACCGCTGTCCAGTGAAAGTGAAAGTGCTAGTGAAAGCGACACAAAGAAAGCAAAA
>BRDA01003706.1:1957-44544 GCA_036984385.1 Crenuchus spilurus
AATATCACCTATTTTATTGTTTAATAAAGTTTATTGATGTTGTTTATGGGCTAATATCACCTATTTTATTGTTTAATAAAGTTTATTGATGTTTAAAGGCTAATTTCTCTTATTCTAGTGTTTAATAGAGTTTATTGATGTTGTTTATGAGCCAATATCACCTATTTTAGTGTTTAATAAAGTTTATTGATGTTTATAGGCTAATTTCTCTTATTCTAGTACAAACCGGATTCCAAAAAAGTTGGGACACTAAACAAATTGTGAGTAAAAACTGAATGCAATGATGTGGAGGTGCCAACATGTAATATTTTATTCAGAATAGAACACAAATCACAGATCAAAAGTTTAAACTGAGAGAATGTATCATTTTAATGGAAAAATATGTTGTTTCAAAATTTCATGAAGTCAACAAATCCCAAAAAGTTGGGACAAGGCCATTTTTACCACTGTGTGGCATCCCCCCTTCTTCTTACAACACTCAACAGACGTCTGGGGACAGAGGAGACCAGTTTCTCAAGTTTAGAAATAGCAATGCTCTCCCATTCATGTCTAATACAGGCCTCTAACTGTTTAATCATCTTGGGCCTTCTTGTTGCACCTTTCTCTTTATGATGCGCCAAATGTTCTCTATAGGTGAAAGATCTGGACTGCAGGCTGGCCATTTCAGTACCTGGATCCTTCTCCTACGTAGCCATGATGTTGTGATTGCTGCAGAATGTGGTCTGGCATTATCTTGTTGAAAAATGCAGGGTCTTCCCTGAAAGAGATGACGTCTAGATGGGAGCATATGTTGTTCTAGAACCTGAACATAGTTCTCTGCATTAATGGTGCCTTTCCAGACATGCAAGCTGCCCATGCCACAAGCACTCATGCAACCCCATACCATCAGTGATGCAGGCTTCTGAACGGAGCGTTGCTAACAACTTGGGTTATCCTTGTCCTCTCTGGTCCGGATGATAAGGTGTCCCAGTGTTCCATAAAGAACTTCAAATCGTGACTCATCTGACCACAGAACAGTCTTCCATTTTGCCACACTCCATTTTAAAAGACCCCTGGCCCAGTGCAGACGTCTGAGCTTGTGGAGCTTGCTTAGAAATGGCTTCCTCTTTGCACTGTAGAGCTTCAGTTGGCAACGGCGGATGGCACGGTGGATTGTGTTCACTGACAATGCTTTCTGGAAGTATTCCTGAGCCCATTCTGTTATTTCCTTGACAGTGTTATTCCTGTTTGAGGTGCAGTGACGTTTAAGGGCCCAGAGATCACAAGCATCCAGTAGAGTTTTACGACCTTGACCCTTGCGCACAGCGATTGTTCCAGATTCTCTGAGTCTTTTGATGATGTTATGCACGGTTGATGATGATAACTTAAAAGTCTTTGCTATTTTACACTGGGTAACACCATTCTGGTATTGCTGCACTATCTTTCTGCGCAACAATGGTGGAATTAGTGATCCTCTTACCATCTTGGCTTCAGAGAGACACTGACACTCTGAGAAGCTCTTTTTATACCCAATCATGTTGTCAATTGACCCAATTAGTGTTAATTGGTCTTCCAGCTGTTCGTTATATATGCTTAATTTCCTTTTTCCAGCCACTTATTGCTACTTGTCCCAACTTTTTTGGGATTTGTTGACACTGGGAAATTTTGAATCAACATATTTCTCCTTTAAAATATTACATTTACTCAGATTAAATTTTTGATCTGTAATTTATGTTCTATTACGAATAAAATATTGACATTTGCCATCTCCACATCATTGCATTCAGTTTTTATTCACAATTTGTTTAGTGTCCCAACTTTTTTGGAATCCGGTTTGTATTTTAATAGAGTTTATTGATGTTGTTTATGGGCTAATATCACCTATTTTAGTATTTAATAAAGTTTATTGATGTTGTTTATGGGCTAATATTACCTATTTTAGTATTTAATAATGTTTATTGATGTTGTTTATGGGCTAATATCACCTATTTTAGTGTTTAATAAAGTTTATTGATGTTGTTTATGGGCTAATATATCCTTTTCTAGTATTTAATAGAGTTTATTGATGTTGTTTTGGGGCTAATTTCTCTTATGCTAGTGTTTAATAGAGTTTATTGATGTTGTTTATGAGCTAATATATCCTATTCTAGTATTTAATAGAGTTTATTAATGTTGTTTTGGGGCTAATTTCTCTTATTCTAGTGTTTTATAGTTTATTGATGTTGTTTATTAGCTTTTATCACCTATTTTAGTGTTTAATAAAGTTTATTGATGTTGTTTATGGGCTAATATCTCCTATTCTAGTATTTAATATTTTTTTATGTTGTTTACAGGCTAATTTCTCTTATTCTAGTGTTTGATAGAGTTTATTAATGTTGTTTATGGGGTCAGTATTTCATTTTCTAGTGTTTCATGGTGCTTATTCAATTCTGAGTGACCCCAAACTTTTGAGGAGTAGTGTATGTAAAATATGTGTCATGTGTGCATGCATGACTATACATTGGATTTCAATATAAGCATTATTACAGAAAAGAATGTAGCTCTAATATAAAAATGTAGCTTGTTTGCAGGTCTTCTGACTTTGTTAAACAATCAAATAATGTAACCCTTCAAGGGCTGGCACCTGGTTTTAAGATTTTCACTGCACCTGTGCCATGTTTGTTGTGTTTTGTCTGTTCTTTGAAAATATGAGGGTAGTAAGGTGGAGTCTGTAATCATCCCCACACAAAAGCATACTAAAGAGAACAGCACTGTTTGCTGGATGATTTACAGTGTTACATACTGTATAATGTACATATGTGTATTATTTACATGATATCAAATTTTCATTTATTTTAAATGTCATGATCAATACCAGTTTATCATGACATCCCTAATACAACATGGCTGTTAATGTTCAATTGGGTATTTTAAAACTTCACTATATGTTCCAGGACAAAGGAGCAGATAGCTTAACTTTTATTAACAGTAAATACATTTAAACATAGCTCAGATAGCTAATTGCTTTTGTAAGGCTGTGTGCCAGCTAGCTGGCTGTGTTTATCTGTATGTATTATGTGTGTGAATGACTGATAATGTCTGCTTTATGATAATGTTAATGTTATCTTACATGTGAATTAGATAATAGGTAGGTTGATACTGTTGTAATCACTCTGAGCAAGGGATCAAGTTGTTTATTAGGGGTGTGGCTACAAAGAGGGCTGACCAGAGGAGGATGGGTCCCCCATGTGAGTCTGGTTCCTCCCAAGGTTTCTTCCTCCAGCTCTGAGGGAGTTTTTCCTTGCCACTGTCGCCGTTGGCTTGCTCACCGGGGATTAGGGATTAATGATTTGATGTCTGTTATTACTAACCCTGTAAAGCTGCTTTGTGACATCAGTTGTAAAAAGTGCTTTATAAATAAAATTTGATTGATGATTGATTGATTGACCATAGGACTGAAGACTGAGCTTCTATTCATTCCCAGAACCACTGGTTCCCATCTTGATCTTCCTATCAAGAGCTCCATGGTCGTTCCATCTCAAGAAGCAAGAAGCCTCGGTGTGATCCTGGATGACCAGTTATCGTTTTCTGCTTACATTGCAAACTTGACTTGTTGTGCAGGTTCCTCCTTTTCAACATTCTTACCCTTTCTAACTCAGGGTGCCACCCAGGTGCTTGTCCAGTCTCATCATCTCAAGACGTGACTTCTGCAACTCACTCCTGGCTGGTCTTCTTATGCAAGCCATCAGGCCCCTGCAGCTGATCCAGAATGCAGCTGTTCAGCTGGTCTTCAATCAGCCCAAGTTCTCTCACATCGCTTCACTGCTGTGTTCACTTCACTGGCTTCCTGTAGCTGATCGCATCAGATTCAAAACCCTGATGCTTGTCTACAAAGCAAAAAATAGACCAGCCCCTCCCAACCTAATGGCAATGGTCAAGTCTCAAACCACACCTCAAGCCTTTCCAGCTTATAGTACGGCTTGGCTTGACCCACCATCTTTCAAGACACGTAGACTAACATCAAGACTCCTCTTTGTCCTAGCACCGAGGTGGTTGAACAAACTCCCACTGGCTGTTTGAACAGCAGAGTCCCTCACAGTCTTCATTCGCAGACTGCAGACCCTTCTCTTTGTCAAACAGGTGAGCACTAGTTTAAAACACGTATTGTAATGCATTGTTATGCTCTTATATTGTGTGTAATTGTGTATCTTTACTTTTTTCTAGGTATTAGTAATTTTTTAACGATGTATGAAAGGAAAAGTAATTTGGACTCTAACTTGTCTATACTAGCTGAGACAATTTTCTTAATGGAAGTAAAGCACCTTTGTATGTCACTCTGTAAAAGAGTATCTGACAAATGCCATAAACGTAAACATAGGAGGTGGGACTTTTCCATCTGTATTTTTTTACAAAAAACTGTTTACCCATATTGGTCTCTACAAACGTACATTTGGTGGCTTCCATTTGGAAGATTTCAATGCCACAAACTTGTCCAGATCTGTTTAGCAGATCCACATAGTAAAGAAAACCAATGACCTCAGACTATCAAGTGGTTTTTTAAAATTCATAGCAGTGATCCCTCCTCTTTGTGACCCAGATTGTGAGTTATTGTGTAAGAGCTCCAAAGAATTTCAATTCAAGTGTCTATTTTTGAATGAAAGCATGTTTCAACCCCAAGCGATAGAAGCCTTCAAGGAAATTTCCTTTCTTTTATTTTTCACTTTATTATCTGGCAGGTGTCAAGGGCTGTTTGAAAAGCAAATCTTCTGGCATGTTTCCAACTGGAGAGAGTTTTTATATCCTCCACTGAATTTATCAGAGAGAGAGAGAGAGAGAGAGAGCGAGAGAGGCAGATAAGGATGGGGAGGTAAAGAGAGAGAGAGAGACAAAGGGCAAAGGAGATAGAGGCAAGGAGGCAGAGAGAGAGAGAGAGAGAGAGAGAGAGAGAGAGAGAAAGGGCGAAGGAGAGAGAGGCAAGGAGGCAGAGAGACAGAGTGAGAGAGAGGCAGGAAGACAGAGAGAGAGAGAGAGAGAGAGAGAGAGATAGAGAAATAAAGAGAGAAAGAGGCAGAGAGGGATGGGGTGAGAGAGAGACAAAGGGCAAAGGAGAGAGGCAAGGAGGCAGAGAGACAGAGTGAGAGAGAGAGAGAGAGAGATTCTCTCTCATTCATTTTCATCAGAAATCAGTGTGCTGCCTCTTAAATAATGCATCGATCTCTAGGCCTGTTGTTAATTCCCCTGTTATCAGGGTGTACAAAGTGGACGTGGCAGTGCTTGATGGATGACTGCTTTGGGCCAGCTGTCTATTTGCTTTGACAGACACAGTCCCTGTGCGCTGGCCTTTGAGTATGAGCATCCCGTCTGTCTTTCAGACAGCAGTAAAGGACAGTGCAGTTGTCTCCGTTCAGCAGAAAGCCTCCACTCCTTTAGAGCTGCCAGATGTGTTCAGGGGTACAAAGATGATGAAGAAACTTTTCAGCTTTCTTCATCAGATGGTGACTGTGAAGCAGTACAGGAGCATTAGTATTGCACACAGTGACCACAAGATGGAGACAGAGGCGAAACAATTCACCACCAAAAGTGCGTAAAGGTGTGGTACTAAGGCATTTTGGGCCTGACAGTTTATTCACATGAATTATGAAATGGATTCTTCCCCCAAGAATGTTTTTTATTTTCGTTTCCCGCTGATAAAAACACATTTTAAGAGTTATTTGTATTCACTCCAATGGACAGCATACAGCTGAGTATTCAAATACAAGTAAAATATATTTAAAATAAAAATTGAAACAACAAAGAAGAGCTGACAGCAAGCATCAAGGAAATCTGGGCTTCCATAACTCCCAGTCAATGCCACAGGCTAACTGCCTCAGTGCCACATCGCACCCAACCAAGTATTGAAGATTGACATATTGTTTTGAAAGTACCATATTTTGATTGATTTGATGTGATCCTAATCTTTTTTTTCTGCAAAAACTGAGAAGTAGTTTGGGCATATTTCTCCACAGTATTCTAATTTTTTGAAATCCTGTTTTTGTGAGTTTTACGAGCTGGAAGCCTGAATTATGTGAAAATAAACAAATAAATACTTGAAATAGATTACATTGTTGGCCCTGAATCTATAATCTATGAAAGTTTAACTTTTTGAATGGAATTATGGAAATTAATAAACTTTTCCATGATATTCTTAATTTTTTGGAATGGGTCTGTAGATATATAGTATTTGATTACATCATAAAAATGTGTCGCTGCCATTTTGGTAGTCAAACTGTAACTCTAAGTGCTGAGAGTCTGTCTGTGACAACCTACTGCGAGCACCGCGTGTAACATGCATCTAAAAAAATACAAAATGGTGAAAAAAAATTAAACATTTGTGTGCCACTGCATAGTTCCAGGGGCGGATTTTACCAACACGCATACCACGCAATTGCGTGGGGCCCCGGAGATCAGGGCCCTGCTGGCCAAAAGAGGTTGGCAAAAATAGACCGTTTTGGTTCTCTGCTGATTTTTCCGTCCAAAAACAGTTACGCTATATTAAAAAGAGGTGGGTTGAGCACTAGGACCCAGCAAAAAAAAGCCACTCAGTCGGAAGCCTGTTTCTCTTTAGATCGCTCACTAATGTGTGATTGGCTGTCCCAGCGGTCACTCCGTCAGTGTCTCAACTTTCAAACCATCCATCCATCATCACATCTGCTTAATCCTTATACCGGTCTGTGATAAGCCATCCATTTACATGCCTCTAACTTTTATCAAAATAATTCAGAATTTCTGCTTATTTTTACTCAAAAATGAGGTATAATTCTGTGTAAATGAGGTCTATTGACCATACAGTCCATGAATTGGAGTGAAGTTGATTATCAAGGTGTAACTCAGAATTGGATGATAATTTTATATTACATGATTTCAACAGTTTATTAATGTTTAATAAATATTTAATTAATGATTAATATTATTTTAATAATAATAATAATAATAATAATATTTTTATAGTTATGATTAGTATATAATTAATAGTAACTAGTAATTCCTAATAAAATATTAATAATAATGTTTAAGTAATGTTTAAAATGTATGTATAATAATTAATATTTATTTATAATCAATAATAATAATTTAATTTATGTTTAAGCCTATACTGCACCATAACCATAAAAACGAATCTGTTTGATCAAGGCCCCCAGACATGACCAGAACTTCTAAATCCACCCCTGCGTAGTTCCAACATCTTTATAAAGTATGCAGATGACACCACTGTGGTTGACCACATCAGCAATAATGATGAAATTGCCTATTTATATGCCTACTGCCTATCTAACTGGATTCTGGACCACCTCACCAATCGACGGCACAGGACTTTGTGTCTGACATTAGTCTACAACACAGGGGCACCACAAGAAACGGTCTCGGCACTGTTTCTCTTCACCCTGTAAACTGCAGAGTTCATGTATAGATCACCGAACTGCTACCTACAGAAGTTCTCTGACGACTCAGCGATCGTTGGCCTCGTCACAGATGAGGATGAAAGACAGTACAGAGAATTATACAGAACTTTGTGGACTGCAGAATCACCTCCAGATCAACACGGGGAAGAACAAAGATCTGGTGGTGGATTTCAGTCATACACACTGTACTAAAATAAACCCTATATATAGCTATACTGTAGTATTTGACTTTATATCCCCTTAATTCACTCCATATTTCTGTTGTATTTTCTAGTTGTTGGCTTAGTGAGTTTCATTTGAGATGATGTTTCCATAGCCCACTTGTCTTGGCAAAATCTGTAGTTTGCCAGTAGTTTAATTGCTTGACGTATTGTTGACATATAAACAAGGAAATAACATTCAACCAGTATTAAAAGATAATTACATTTGCACATTTTTACAAGTAGAAAGTCCTGCATATTTCATTTACTAAGAGTGTTTTGGTGAACTCTTTATAATGGTTTGGAAAGGAACCAAGCATCACTCTATCTATAATATAAATATACTATTATTTCAGGCATAATAAACAGTGAAACCTTGTGTGTCATTTTGACTTTATAAGTAATATTGATAATGTCTCTTTGGGTATTTGCCATACAATTCCACTTAAATTTCTATATCACATTAATTTACCTGTAAGATATCCCAACATTTATGCTCAACTAACATAGGTACCTATAATATGAATGCTGTGTCAAGTCATGTGACCATAAACACCCAGAAATTACATTTTATATATATATATATAAAATGTAATTTCTGGGTGTTTATGGTCACATGACTTGACACAGCATTCATATTATAGGTACCTATGTTAGTTGAGCATATAATATATATATACTGTAGATGGTCATAATATTCTGATATGACTATGTACAGTATGTCAAAACAATTTAAAAAACAATAATAATAATAATAATTAATAATAATAATTAATTATTATTAATTATTATTATTATTATTGTTGTTGTTGTTGTTGTTGTTGTTGTTGTTTATACTGTATTGTTCATTGGTAGCCTGTAGAAAGTCTTCCCTGAGGATATAGTATTTCATATTTCAGCGCGTTCGCTCACCGCTAGGCGGCGCTGTTTGCTCGGAAATAACGGACACTGAGACGAGCTGGATGGAGGAGAGAGTGAGCAGAGAGGAGTGAGGAGAGAGCGCACAGAGTCCGGGTACGATGCTGGAATAACGGGGAAATAAATCAACACAGCACTGAATCTCACACAGCAGAACAGTCCATATTTGTCTCGAAAATGTCTGGGAAACTCGACAGTAAGCAAGGTAAGCCGAGCTCATTCAGGGAAACGCATTTCAGCGGTTGTTGTTAGCGGTGTGGCTAACGGTTAGCTTACTAGCGAGTTTGAGGCACAATTCAGAAGGCCATGCTGTGGAAACTCGTCTTTAGCTACAAAGCGATGTGAATAATGGAGGCTTGTGAAGCTGAATTAGTCGTCACACAGGTCAGTACACTGACTTGTTGGACAGTTATTGTGAATAGTGACCCTGCGAGACGAGCAGCACCCGGTCGGTTCAGCTCGCTAAGGCTGGCTGTCCTTCCGCCGGTGGGTGTGGACGGCGAGGCCGCCTGAGCTCCGCAAACAGGGGTCTGAGGAGTCAACGTATACACGCTTAGCTATTGTGTCTGCTTGCCTAGCTAGAAATCTTTAGCTATTTACTTATTGTATTGTAAGCAGTATAATTGTATCTGATATTGTGTACGATATAGATAGATAGATAAATTGATTTCAGAGGGAAGTCATGTATTACAGCAGCAGAAGTACAGTAAGAGCAAAATCAAGCAGAGTACAAAACTGATGCATAATAGAAGGAAATATATAAAATATTAATAAAACTATCATGAAAACTATAATAATATTGTGCAATACTAATTAAGCTGCATAAATATGATGAAGGTGAAGTAATGCACTGTCTATTCAGTCAGTCATCTAAAAATGTCCCAAAAGTAAACCAGTTAGAGTACTTCAGCTCCACAAACCCAGTGACTCCACTGTAAACAATAGTAATCAATTTACATATGTGTAGATGTGCATATAATAATAATAATAATAATAATAATAATAATAATAATTATTATTATTATTATTATTATTATTGCATATGTGTTAGATATGTATGTGATCGATCGAATCATAGATAGATTAAACTTTGTCATAGTACAAGACAATGAAATGCATTTAGCATCTACCAGAAGTGCAAATAGCAGTATTTTGCAAAACAAGACAAATACAGTGGTTATCATCTATACATACAGTAATAAAATAAGTGATAGCAAGTATAATATTCAATTACAATTAATATTGATTGATTAATATTGATAAAGAGCATATATTCTAATATTAATCAAGTTGCTAATAATTGTAAATGTAATTATAAACAAAATAGTTGAAATATAGATACAGATACAATATATGGAGAAATGAATAGTGTTGCATTCAATTACAAATGTTTGGCAGTGAGCAATATGTAAACAGACTGTAATAAGAATACAACACAATGTAGCAGATGTGCACAATTGTTCAAAGTGTAATATGTTACTGATATTAGGTTAACATCACTAATGCCCAGAGATGAACTAATATCCGTATCTATGTCCAGCTAGATGTCATTCTTTTCATTCAATCACTTCCATTTAGATATAAATAGAAGTTAGCTACATACTTGCTGTATCCATTGAATGAATCTCAGAACCTGATGCCCCATGAACTGAGGAAGCAGTGAAGTTAAAGGTGAAGGCTGAACCAGAGTTAGACCATATGTTCTCCCTTAACATTGGCTTTCGAGGGCCCAGTAAGAGGAATATCGATAACAAATGATGAGTTAAAGTTAATCTTTTTGTATAACCTCAGACTAACTCTAATATGGTTGTCATCATACCATAATTTTAACTTTAATACTGTTGCCAAGTGTAGAGTCATGATACTCTGTACCAAATCATTAATTGGTGAAGTTTATTTTTATTAGAAAGTTTTGAGTTAGAGTGTAGAACTCATTCTCAAATTTTAATACTTTCAGTATTTGGAGCAACTCTAAAGTGTAATGGGTGAAAAAAAGAATAAATTAATGAAAAGCTTTGCACTCGTTGTTTAGTAGTACAGCGTGAGATTCCACCCTTTAAAAATTTTTATGTCACTGTTATTGATAAGACATAATTAATGAACTGATAATGTAGAAGTGCCCTGATTACAGAATCATGTAGGCCAAAAGACAGGAACAGTGTTTCAGCTGGACTGTGTCTGCTGCGTTGGCAAATTTTTTATCTGTTTGGCTACACTGACAGTGGAGGAAGTCCGTTACTAATGCTTAAAGAAAATAATGCTACTGGCTGTTGTAATGTGCTGGTTGAAAATGAAATCTGAAGTCTGGATGCTTACACTTGGACAGTGTTTAATACTATTGATAATGCATAAAATGTAGGCTCAGCCATTGAACAGAGCCAAATCAGTGAAAGAGCAGGATCTGTGAAAGTGTAGAAATGAGAAGTTGAAGCTTTTTTTAGAGGGCTTCAAGAAGTAGTTCCTCTGTTTTGGTGGAAGACACAAAGTGCAGTTCCTCGTTCGTTTACCATGAGCTTTTATCGGTTAAGCACGCTGCTCTTAGACAGCCGTTCAGGAAGTTGGTTCTCATAGGTAATTTCACGTGTTGCAAACAATGATGTTATCAGTGTGATAAGACTTAGAACTTCCCACCCAGTAGCGTAATGCACCAGTTTGATATACTTTGTGACTGGTAGTTTCTCTACCACGATATAACTCAGTATAAATAATGGCCACTTCCAGCATTAAAAATCCAGTTACTTATTCTTATTGTGGTCTTTACAACGTTGTGTTCAGGGAATATGCCTACTGGTCATGGGTTCAATTTCAGCTTCTTCAAACTGGCATTGTACCCTAGAGCAGAGTGCGTAACCACAGTTTATTTAGGTGGCCCATCTTTGTGGACAGAGGTGTTAAATAAATGACAAAATATGACTTCAGTCTGGTGTAAACCTTACATATTACAGTCTTCAAACAGCGCGAGGTGTAGTAATCATGTTGATGAGTTATTTAAGAGCTTTCTTGTCAAGTTATGTTCAGTTTTTGTCTGTTTTTCACTTTATTTCATTTTGTTTTCTAATTCAGTAATATTGGTCCAGACCTAAACATGTAGATGGACTCATCATCGTCTCATTTAGCCATATGTGATATTGCAACAAGAATACATGTCTGATGATAAACTTCTGGTGCTAGACTAGTGAAATCTGCTACAGACAAGGAGGCGTCTGCTCTAAATTGACATCCCCAAATTCCTTGTGTTCTTTTAACTTCCTCAGTACAATCTCTAACACAATCAAAACAAGCCCACTACTAAAATGCTAACATTAGCTAACGTTCACACTACATTGAGGAACTGTTTATATTTAATGGATTAAATATCTTCTCTGGTCACACATGTCTACATACTTAGTTTTCACTTTTTAACATGAACTTTATTCATTCGAATTTGATACAATTATTTCAGCAACACAATATTCAGAATAAAATACATATTTTATAGTATTTCCACCAATGATCTTAGGACAAAAAAATCACATTAAAACATATTCCAGGTTAACCTTTTCCATCCTGTATCATGGGTTTTCAGTCTTTTCAAGTTACATTTAATTTGCTTAAATAGTCTCTGCGGGAATCTGACTTTGTTACATTGTGTTTTCCAAATTTTCGTATTCAGAAAATTCACAATGTACCAAAAGAAGTCTTAAACATTCTTACTCAATTTTTCATTAAACACACCAAATAAGAATGTTCTCAGATATTCTCTGTACAAAATATCATCTAACCTTGCAAGACTAGGCTGGGTCAAGTTTAATATAATTTCTCTGAGATGCCATACACTCACATGTCACTTCATTAGTTAAACATATCTATACTCATTGCTTGTTTTATTAGCCCCATTGACTGGTGCGCTTTATAGGTGCACTTTGTATTCTACAATTACAGACTCTAGTCCATCTGTTTCCCTGTATACATTATTAGTGTCCTTTTACCATGTTCTTCAATGATCAGGACTCCCACATGACCACCACAGAGCAGATATTATATTATGACAATAATGTGGTGGTGGTGTGTTAGTGTGTGTAGTGCCAGTATGAGTGGATCAGACAGAACAGAGTTGCTGGCCTGAGTGTGTGAGAGAGACTGAGAGTAATCCACCAACCAAAACTATCCAGCAGTGTCTTGTGGGCAGTGTCCTGTGACCACCAGTGAAGGACTAAAATAAGCTGTGCAGCATCAGAGGTGCTACTGATTCTGACACCCAGGTGGGTGTGTCGGATATAGTGAACAATGAGCTAACAGTATTTAAAGTCTCCAGCAGCTCTGCTGTGTCTGATCCTCTTGTACCAGCACAACACACACAAACACCACTTCCATGTCCGTGTCACTGCAGTGCAGAGAATTATCCACCACCCCAAATAATACTTGCTCTGTGATGGTCTTGTGGGGGTTCTGACCATTGAATTATAGTGTCAAAGGTCAATGAGCTGATGTAATGGTCTATGAGTGTAGATACAAGTTATGTGTACCTAATGAAATGGCGAGTGAGAGTATGTGGATACTGGCACGAAACTCCACAGGACACTCATGCTAAGCTCTTTGTCACTTTAGCCTACAGTGTGGAGGAAATTTACCTGTCATGGTTTTGTTTGCTAAAACATTGTGGCAGTTCAGCATTCTGCTGTGACATCCTTCAGTTCACGTGTTTTAGTAGTCTCCCCATTTCCAATTCAGTTCACAGTTGAAGAGGATTTAACTGTACACAAAAAAGCCCTGCTGTATTCCCTCTTCCTTCATGTTATTCCCAGAGGGCATAAAATAAAATACTGAATATCTCACTGCTGTTAACTTCAAAACTGCTCTCTCTGTTTACATGCTGGGAGGAGTTATGAGACAGCCTACAGGCTTTTGCATGTTTCTGTTTGATTTAAAGTTGGTTAATATAAAGGGGGATACCTGCATTAAAGATTAAACATGCTACAACAGACACAGAGGAATAGGAACTAGATGTTAAATTTCTTTAAATACTCAGGGGAGTAGTAGTGCATCAGTGATATCAGAATACAAACCTGTGGAGATCTGACAGTGTTCTGTATAGAAAGAATATTTGGTAGGGATGACCCAAAATGAAATGTTTTATCCAAAACCGAACAAAAAAACATTTGGCTGAAGACTGAATACCAAACACGGCTTTTCATTTATATAAATCATAGCTAAATTATTTCCCAAAATAAGTCTTGTAGTTAGTCTGGAATGAATGTTTGTATTTTAAAAAGTTGGATTGACATCATTAAGTTCAATAACATGACTTTAATTGATTATTATTTTATATTTGTAAAAACAAATGTTAGAAAAACACAAGATAATAATATATGAATATGTGTGAAGATACATGTGTTACATTATTAGTAATTTTTAAAAAATATCTTGAAACAAAATAATGAAAATGGCTAAAATTAATGATGTAAGTCACATGGATAGTAACACAAATTCACACCAAAAATTAAAACATTGTGAAAAAGATCAGGTTCCTTGTCATGTAAATAATTTAGTTTAATGGTTTGTCATTTTGTGTTTGTTTTATGGAACTATAAAAGCAATCCCTAAAGCAGATAAACTAGCTTGTTAACTTCCTAGCTATTTTTATTTTGTGGCTAATATTAGATTGAATGGATGTGTAATTATATATGGCACTGTTGTGTTCCTACAAATAAAAAATCTTTAGTTACACAGTGGGAACACATGTAACAAATAAACATAAACTCCTCTTTGTGGGTTGTTTTGGTTTGTTTACATGTGTTTTGCTCATCCTAAGTGGTTTAAATAATGTTTAAAACCCATTTAAAATACAGTGTAATTTGACATTATGTAACTGAACGCTAATAACTTGGATATAATTACAGTTAGATACAGGAGCCTGAGAATGCATTTATTCAACATGTTAAATTGTTCTATGATGTCTACATAAGTTTGAATGAATGTTATGCGAGTGTAGAGAGAGAAAAAGAAGATACTTGAAGGTGATTTGCATGATATTATTTTGCACAGACATGTCCGCATTATGTATAAATGTGCTCAAGTCTTCAACATAAATGCCTTTGAATATCTGTCAGTGATGGCAAAAATAAAAGGCCTGTAAAAATCAATTTATTGCAGTCTGTCGTTAATGTTTTTGATCATTCTTGTTTCTGTTTCACTGTGTTACTCTCTCTCTGTCTGTCTCTTCCACCATTTTTTCTTTTTTTCTCTCTCACTCTTTCTCTCTCTTATCTCATTCTCTCTTTCGCTCTATCATTCTTTCTTTACTCTCTATTTCCTCCCTCTCCTCATTCTTTCTTTTCTCTCTCTCATTTTTCTGTACTCCCTTCCGCTCTCTTACATTCTCTTTTTCCTCTCTCCCTGTTTCTCTCTCTCTCGCTCTCTCTCTCACTCCCTTGTGTTTCCCCTCTCTCTTTTTCAGACTCCCAGCGTTCTCATTTGACATCCTTCACAATGAGGCTGATAGACAAATTTCATTCCCCTAAGACCAAAAGGACTCCTTCAAAGAAAGCATCTAAGCCTCCACCAGAGCGAAGTGTCAAGGCTCCAGAGGTGCATGTAACTAAGGTACTGTTACACACGCAGGGTTTGTGCATTGATCATTATTGTTACTGTTCTCTCTACTGACATCTTCCCTCTCTCTTTTCTGCTCCAGAATCACAGTAGATTGGACGAGCTGGAGAAAGATGTGGTCAGTGCCTTGCGATACTTTAAGACAATAATCGATAAGATGGTGGTGGACAGAAAAGTTCTGGAGATGCTACCTGGCTCTGCCAGTAAAGTACTGGAAGCTATCTTACCTTTGGCACAGCACGACACAAAGATTCTGAACAGGTGGATGCTACTATTTTAGCCTTTACTTTTCAAAAGAGACTAATACTAAAAAAGTATTGGTACACTTGCTCATTCATTGTTTCCTACAAAATCAAGGGTACTAAAAAAGTTTATTTTGTGTTTGTTAGAGTAACTGCGTCTAGTACTAGGTTTAGGAGCATTGCTGTAAGGATTTGTTTGCATTCAGTGATGAGAGCATTACTGAGGTCAGTTTGCCCAGAAGTATTGGTTGGAGCACCATCGTTCCAGAGAACACTGCTGGGGTGCTTTATACCCTCTTGCCCACAACTAGCATTAGACATGGTGTCAATATGTTTGTTTATTTGCTACTGAGAGTCCTATTTGCAGTACTTCTCTACAAGGACTAGACAAGCTATAAGTGTGTTTGTACATCTCAAGATTCAAGTCTTGCTGTGCAGCAATATTTGGAACTTAAACTAGCTGAATGCATTCATTATATGAGTGTCCACAAACATGTGGACATGTAGTGTACATTTCACTGAAGTGTCTTTTGTCCACTTACGAGACAGCTGTTTTTTACTACTTTGTGTCACATTTGATCAGATCTTTAAACAAATATGAACTATTCAGTGTAATGTGACTCTGTTTAAATATTTGGCAGCACTACCTTTAAGGTTTATCACAATCACTGTATGTAGCAAATCTATAGCAGTACTAAAGAATAGTACTAATGTTTTGTTCATGACACAAATGTATAAAAGAGTTTTTCTTTGTGAAGTTCTTCTGTATCAGCCTGCCTCAGCCGAGTCTATCAGAGTCTGGGGAACCTGATCCGCTGGTCTGATCAGGTGATGCTGGAGGGAGTAAACTTGGAGGAGAAGGAAACCATTGGAGCTGTCACTGCTATGATCAAAGCAGTGCTGGATAGTGTGAAGGTAATGCTTATTTATTATTGATCAGTGGTGTGAATGATTACATTTTCCAGAATTTAGAATATGAAAGGCTTGGTTTTTGTGTTCTCTGTTCTCAGTTTGTCCCTGTAAACTATTTCTGTCATGGCTCCTTTTTTATTTTCATTTTGTGCTGGGTAATGAAGAGCAGTTTGAACAATTTTGTAATCCAGAGGTTTTTCAAGATTGTTTAAAAATGTGAAATACTGGCAACTACATTAGGTACACATACTTTGTATGTACACTCATTGTCCATTTTATCAGCTCCTCTGACCATACAGGCGCACTTTGTAGTTCTGCATTTACAGACTGTAGTCCGTCAGTTTCTCTGTATACTTTATTAGCCTTCATTCACCCTGTTCTTCAGTGGTCAGAACCCCATCAAGACCACACACAGAGCAAGTATTATTTGGGTGGTGGTGGTGTGTTTGTATGTGATGTGCCAATACAAAAGGATCAGATACAGCAGAACTGCTCTAGACTTTAACCACTGTTAGCTTACTCTCCACACTTTTAGATATACATACCTTGTTGGCCCATCTTATGTAAAATCAGAGAACGTTTCTCATCTGTTGCTTCACAGTTTGTGTTGGTCATCCTCCTTCATTGGTTGTCACAGGATGCTACACACAGGACACTGTTGGTTGTTTATTTTTGGTTGGTGCACTATTTTCACTCCAGCAGTCACACTGAGATTTAAAAATATCAGTGACTCTGCTGTGTCTGATGCACCCGTACCAGCACAATACACAATAACACACCACCACCACATCAGTGCTTGGTATTATCCACCACCCAAATAATATCTGCTGTGTGGTTGTGCTGTGAGGGTCCTGATCATTGAAGAACAGAGTGAAATGATGCTAATAAAGTATTCAGAGAAACAGATAATTGTAAAGAAAAAGGCTTTCTTCACAGGTCCAATTTAAAAACAAGAACTGGGCTAACATTTTTATGTAGCATTATAAGATAGTAATGAGCAACAACCTACAAGAAAGATAAACTTTTTTAAGTGCATTTGAAGTGTATTCATGTTGGCACCATTTGGCAGGTATCTTCTTTCTGACATTTACTATTCTGACATATTTAGATTTCTGGGTGCTCTGTGTTGAGTAAATGTTGTGCAGTGAGCTGATAGTACTGTGTTCAATCATGGTGCTTCCTGTGGTGTCCTGTAGGAATTGGTGAAGCTGATTGAGGAGAAACAAGACCACCCATCTCCAACGTCACCCAAAGCCAAACCTGTTTCATCAGTCACCATACCCGACAGGTACAGAACATTTTGTTTAACAGGGCTACTATAGTTGCAGCCCATTGATTATTAGGCTGCTGATGGGCTGAGCAAGACTACATTTGGGGTGATTTTTAGTTTCTGCCTAATTTGAATAAATGTTAGGAAAGCATGTCTAAGACTGTATTAGGTCTTCATATTTGATGCTGGTATTAATATACACTATGTGTCCAAATGTTTGTGAACCAGCCAGTGAAACATGTACCCATAAGGTATCAAGTGATGGAAGGCACATGCTTAATAAATTCTTAATGTTGTATTAACATGATTATGGTAATTACAGTGTCCCGGAGCCTCCTGTTATAGAGGCAGAGGATGAGACCTTGACTAACTCCTCTGCCTTGAGCCATTCTACCGAGGCCCTGACAGATGTGCCCCCTGCTGAAGAAGTAGCTCCTCCCAAACCTCCTCTCCCTGGACTGAAAGTGCCCGATCATTGGTAAGAGAATTTGCACAATTCCGTACCCTTTTTCACATTCCTTTCAGTCTGGTCAGGAAAAAGAAGAGATCTGGGATTCATTAGTGTAATTGAGAAGGGTACATAGCTGAACATGTGTTAGGGTTGATTATATGTTGTTAACCTCTTAAATTTGAGGATATTTGATGCATTCCTCAGTGCCTTGAATGGAATGGAAATACATTGACTCAAAATACACTTCTATTAAGAAATCTATTGGGCAGTTGCTGACATGCTTCATTAATCGTTTTGTGCAATACATGTTTCTGTAGAAACGTAGTAATTTCAGTTCACTGGCTCCTCTCTGTCCATTCTTCAATATTGAAAACCTTGGATGAAGCAATAGTAACAGAAACTACTTTTTTACTTTTCTGCCAGTATTCAAAATTTGGATAAAACTTCACAAAAACAACTTTTATTTTCTCATGTCTGCCACATTGTTTTGTGACACTGTGATGGTTCTCAATTCATGTCATATGTTGTTCAGACACAACATCTACAGCAGTGATTCTCAACTGGTGGGTCGCGGACAGTTTGTAAAAAATAAATAAATAAATAAAAAAATTAAAAATAATTAAAGTTTATCTGTACTAGTCATTTATCTTGAAGATGCGCGCCGCATACTCGTTACCATGGTAACCACCATTTGTTTGCCCATTACCCTTCTCTTTAAATTTGTGATGAAATGGAAATATCCTCGCTGTCACTCCATCAAACAGCGTTTAACATTTGAATCTGTGTTGACCCATTTTCAAAATAATTAAGAAATTCTGCTTATTTTTACTCAGAAATTAGGTATAATTTTTTGTAAATGAGGTCTGTTGACTATATAGTCCAAACATAAGTGTAAAATTGGTGGTAATGCGTTGGAGTGAAGTTGACTGAAAAGGATTGGGTGATAATTTTATTCTGCATGCTTTTAACAGTTGTATTATATTTAAATACAAGTTATATTATTATTAAATAAATATTTATTAATAATATATAATAATATATTAATATATCTTTAATGATAAATATACATTTTATTAATAACACTTAATAGTTATTATTAGTATATTATTAGACTATTATTTGACACCCCGCCTGCCCCCCCCAAGGCTATTTTTAAAAAATAAATTTGTTTGGGTTGTATTCTATAAAAGTGGGTCGTGACTTAATGACCATGAGGAAATGTGGGTCCCGGGCTAAGACCAGTTGAGAACCCCTGATCTACAGTTCACCACTCAGAAATTAAGTGAGTAATCTTGTAACAATGGAGCATGTGATGGTCTGTATGTATGTATGTATGTATTATACCATACTGTACTGTGCTATACTAAACTACTTCACTATACTGTATTGTACTATACTATACTATTCTGTACTGTACTTTGGCATACAGTATCTTATACTTTACTGCACTATTCTACATTACAAATGAGTTTTGAGTCATGAAGTTCTTTTTTAAGTACAAGAAAAGGTATCAACAGTTTTGTCTGAGTTAATCTACTTTTTGAATCATGATGAGGTAGATAGAAACCAGTATGAAAATGTTTTCTTTAAACTGCCTATTCAGTTATTGACCTCATGGCATGTTATTCAATAACAGCTTTGAATTATTCAGTAACATCTGTGCATGTTCAGCAGTTGTGAAACTAAGCTACTGCGGTGAGAGTGACAAAGGGAATGTTCATTTCAGTTTCTGCTTGAGTGTACGCAGAGTTTGCTGGTTTCAGTGGACATGGTTTGAGTCAGCTTCGCGCTTTGAGGCCGTGTTTGGGTTGTTATCATATCTGAGCTGCATCGTCTCCAGATGATTACTTCTGCTCATGCTGTTTGAATTTTATTGTGTACAAGAAGCCTTAAACAGAAGGTGTGAAAGATGCTGTTATAAATAGTCAGTGACTTCTTGAGAAGTATGATCTTCGTAGGGGTGTAGCAAAGGCAAGGCCACACAGACTTTACTTCCTCTGGCAAACTTATGTTGTCTCATAGTGCTTTTTCAGAGAAGTGATTCTGCCAGGCTCTGTGCATTTTTTAGAGAGAGAGAGAGAAGAGAACGAAAAAGTCTAAGGAAGTGGCTGATACCAAGTCTGGACATGACGGGATTAACTGTACTTAACTGCATGAAATGTGTGTGGCTGCACAATGCACTGTATGATCATTTACTTTTGAAATTGGGTTCAGATATTTTTTAATCATAGCTCATATTTAAGCCTTTGTTTTTCAGAGTCATTAATGGAATTTTAAACGGAAACCTTGATTGGTGGTTTGGCATCTGTATGAGACCGCTTGTCACATAGTTCACTACTAAAATCCTTACAATAGTACATAATATAAATAAGCTGTGGAAAAATTGAGGCTCTTCTAGCTCTACCTAGTGCTGCACACGCAGACCTCTGTAAGAATCCATCGGGATGGACTTAAATCAGAGCCAGGTGGACTGTTGGACTGAGTGTCAATCACTGCTAGTGCAAATATTGCAGGCAACTTTCCTCCACCGCACACGGGCGCATGCACAGTAGCCTCCTTTGATGAGCGAGGCTTTGGAGGTAGAGCTGGAGTGTAGTGGAGAGGGAGGTGGAGGTACCTGGAATTTTTCCAATCTCCTCTTGTTCCTGACACCTGCAGATGTAATAGGGCAGTACATTATGGAGACTCCTCCTGACTCCCAGCTCTTGTTATTAGTACATTTTATTATAAGGCTCAAACCTAGCAATATGATGCGTATCATGTAGTAATTTACCAATATACGTGTTTTCAAAATATTTGTTGTTGTGATAAAGGATAGCTTTATTAGTCTTCATCTCCCTGTAAAATTGACACTGAGATTGCTTTAACAGCTGCCACACACGCAGATGTGCCTGTAAATGTGCCATTTTCTCCTTACTGGCCTCGTGAGTGCAGGCCAAATGTTTAAAGTAATGAACTAATGCAGTATATCTAAAATGGCATTAATGAGCCTGATTAATTTCCTGGCCCAATTAATTGCCGAACTGATTAATTAGTCTAATGTGTAATATCATAATTCAATATATCACAATACTGAAAGCATGGCGAAATATTGTGATTTTTATAAATCTAATTTATCTGTCATAGTATAAAAATGCACTACCACAAGTACAAACACAAGTTGACTTTTTATGCAGTCATAATGGTGGGATCTACATTTTCATTTATTACAATCCCTGTAACATCCTACATCATAGTGCTATGCAATCTGAACAAACATATTGAAAGGAATTAAAAATCACTACTGCGATTTAGAGAATTGATAGTTTTATAAAACATTGTACTGTAATGTTCCAGTGTGTCTGTATGTTCTTACATCCCTTATTGTATTGCATTATTCTAGTGTTCATTTATCATCATTTGAGTTTTACTGAAGATATCATGACAATACTGAATTATGTAATGAGTGGTGTTAATCCATGGAATGAGAGTTTTAATTAGTACTAGTACTAATTAGTTAATGATTCATCTTAGTTTACTTTTTTTCTTTCCTTTATGAGAGAGGCTTTGTTTGTTGCTGTGCATTTTTTAATTATATGGTATTGTCCTTATTAATTTATATTTTTCCCAGATATTTTGGCATTTCTGACTGAATTGGCCTTTAATTATTTTCTATGAATGTAATGGAATTATGCATGCAGTGCTCTTTACCTTGTACATGCCACTTGCTGCTCTCTTGTGGTTGCTGTGGGTCTTTTGCATTGCCTTCCCCTGTACAGGTGGAGAGGGTGGGTGTTACATTTATTTCCGGTGCTTCATATAACTACACAAGCATGTTTCAAAATTGACTGGAAGGTAGGAGTGGGCACTATGTTCACATTAAAATATAACTCTATACATTCTATTGTTAGCATTTAAAGGGTATTTGTCATTGTTTAGACTACTTCATTATTAACTGATTGTCTGATTTATTAAATAACTAATTTAAACAGATCTTCCAATAGCTCAGTTTCTTTAAAAATATACTGATACCATATCACTATTTTAGGACATTTACTTTGATTTACAGATTCTGGAACATGCGTGAAAAGTATACATAAACTTTATATCTATCATTAAAAGATATCTATCAAATTTTTATATCTAATGCAAAAAAAATAGTATAAACATAGTGTATCATTTTGCATACTATTATATCTTTAAATCTGTACTTGTATTAAACAGACTGCTGATGCTTATCAACCAGTCACCAGTCTATCTCGTGGAATAAGTATTTCATTGGCACTGTTTAGGTATTGAGCAATGTTGGCAGTGAATGACAGAATGTTTTACACACTGTAGATTTGAGGCAGTTATTATGTTTCAGTACCCAGTCTTTCTCCCAAATTGAGTAGCTGAGGTCTGAGGTTTTGCCGTCTGCAAATGCCATCTGCAGATGGCATACTCAAATACTGATGATGCCAGGTGTCCTGTAGAGCATAAGTGACCTGTTTAGTTCCATGTGGTGCAGTTACCAAACATGAAATATTGATTAGCACTCATCCTACACAGATTCTGATAGCATTTTTGAATGTGCAAACTGTTGATGCGTGGTATCTGATTATACAAATGCACTTCTCATATTCTATATATGAAATAATGTAGAATACACTACTGCTCAAAGGTTTGTGGTCACCTCAAATTTTCCATGACAGCATTTCAGAAGATTTTTTTGTAGCTGTTTTGAGACTATGATAATCCTCAAATGCTGTTGCTGCAGATACTTTGGTGTCTCTCACAAGTTGTTGACCATGAGCTTAAAGGCTTTATAACAGCTGTTTGGTCTCCACCCGAAGTTTAGTACATATTTTGTGCAAGGGATCATGGGACATAAAATACCGTCATTACACTAGAATGATACATTAGTCCATAAACAATCTCAGTAAACGCTGTTAATCACTAGAATAGGAGATATGTTCAAGCATTTTTTTCACCTTTGAAAAACATTAGTTCAGCATTATTGAAATAAGTGCTATAGTGCTAATGCTAACTCAAAGCATCATGATGTCATAAATGAATGCCTAGAAAAATTTATTATCTTCTGAACATTTTGTTGTCCTTAACAATATTCAATTCAATGGATAGCTAAACGTTTGATTGGTAGTGTATATACAGCACAGGTGTCAAACTCCAGTCCTGGAGGGCCAGATTCCTGCAGAGTTTGGCGATTTCTCTGCTCTGACATTACAATTAAACCTGTTCATTACCTGCTGAGCTGAATCAGGTGTGTTTGATTGGGAAGATCACAAAACTCTGCAGGAATCCGGCCCTCCAGGACTGGAGTTTGACACCCCTGATATACAGTGCCTTGCAAAAGTATTCACTCCCCTTGGCTTTTCACCCATTTTGTTTTGTTTTGTTCTTTTCATCTGAATTGTATGTGAGACATCTGCACAAAATAGTCTTAAGTTGGTGAAATGAAATGAGAAATATACAATTTAGAAAATAAAAAACTGAAAATGGGCATCTGCATATGTATTTACCTTTTTTGCTGTGAAGCCCTTATAAAGTGCTGGTGCCAACAGTTGCCTTCAGAAGTCACATGCTTAGTGAAATGAAGTCCACCTGTGTATATACACCTTTTCTGAAAGGCCCCAGAGGCTGCACCACTAACCAACCAAAACCATGAAGACCAAAGTAATCTCCAAACAAGTCGGGGACAAAGTTGTTGAAAAGTAAAATTTGGGGTTTGCTTCTAAAAAAAAATATACAAATCTCCAAAGGTCCCACAACAAACCTGCCAAGAGAGGACCAAACCAGGCAAAATAGTCCGGGCAAGGAGGGCATTAATCAAAGAAGCAGCACGGAGTCCAAAGGTAACCCTGAAGTAGCTGCAAAGTTCTCAAGCAGAGACTGGAGTATCTGTCCATATGACCACAATAAGCTGTACACTCTATAGAGTTGGGCTTCATGGAAAAGTGTCCAGAAAAAAAACCTGTACTGACCGACAAAAATAGGAAGTATCATTTTGAGTTTGTCAAAAGGCATGTGGAAGACTCCCCAAATGTATGGAGGAAGGTGCTCTGATCAGATGAAACCATAATTGAACTTTTCAGCCACCAAGGAAAATTTTATGTCTGGCACAAAACCAACACATCTCAAGAACACCATACACACAGTGAAACATGGTGGTGGCAGCATAGTCGAGGGGAAGATGGATGGTTCTAAATACAGGGATATTCTTGAGCAAAACTATGTTTTGGTCTGTTAGTGATTTGAGACTGGGACCGAGGTTCACCTTCCAACAGGACAGTGACCCAAAACATAACACTTGTGTGGTTTAATGGGAAATGTGTAAATGTATTTGAGTGACTTAGTCAAAGCCCAGAGCATAATCAAATTGAGAATCTGTGTTCAGACTTAAAGATTGCTGTTCATCAGTAGACACCATCAAACTTGAAGGAGCTGGAGTAGTTTTGCATTGAGGGATGATCAAAAATCCCAGTGACAAGATGTGGCAAGCTCATAGAGACTTATCCAAAGCAACTTGCAGCTGTAATTCCTGCAAAAGGTGACTCTATGAAGTACTGACTTTAGGGGAGTGAATAGTTACACACAATGAAGTTTCCTATTAATATGTCTTATTTGTTGTTTGCTTCACAACAAAAAAATTTAAATATTCAAAGTTGTAGGTATGTTCTGTAAATGAAATGATGCAAACCCTCAAATAATCCATTTTAATTCCAGGTTGTGAGGTAGCAAATGCCAAGGCGGCTTTATTGTATTGTAACTGTCATCAGGAATTGTAGTGTTTCATGTGCTGCATTTCCTCTAGCTGGTAATAGCCAGTTGTATTCAGCACCATTGTTTCAAAGTGAATCTACTTTTGATCAGACATCACTGTGGAAGTCATTACTGCTGGAATGGAGACTCTAAATGTTCTGATTGACTGTCAGCTGTATTGAACATATTTTATCTGAGTCAAATCAGACTCTTCATCTGTGTGTTAAGGCTTTCATCTTCAAGACAGATATAATTGCAATTATTAAAATTTCATGTGTTTTGATGACAGAGCTTTGTTCTTGACAGCTGCAGTTTTCTTTCTATGTACTGTGTATGTTTTAAAGTGAAAATATATTTCATGAAACTTTTCTTTGTTCCATTTCAGTCCCCCAGCTCTTCCTCCTAAGAAGCGTCAGTCAGCTCCATCTCCTACACGAGTTGCTGTTGTTGCACCGATGAGCCGCACCACAAGTGGATCTAGTCTTCCAATTGGCATCTGCAGACAGGTGAAATATGTAGCTTTTTACATCTAGTTAAATGACTAATGTACAAATTCAATGCACTATGATCAGGTATAATAAAAGAATAATGCCCAATCTAGGACCTGGATATTTTCATGGTCTCCAACAGATCTCTAATAGGCCTGATTTAACCAATCAGATTAATTAATTAACCCTTCTGAAGTTTGTTAGAGCAGGGAAGACAGATTAACAATATATGTAAACAACTTAATTACATTGCAGTTCAAGCTGATATCTTTATCCCAAGGACTATGATGCAGATGCTTTTCAAAGGCGATTTTCTGGCGGCAGTCACTCATATGGCGGCGAGTCTCCACGAATGTCTCCCTGTGGCAGCATGGGCAAACTGAGCAAGTCTGACGAGCAGCTGTCCTCGCTGGAGCAGGACAGCGGACAGTGCTCTCGCAATACTAGCTGTGAGACGCTAGGTGAGATCTGGATACAACTGCTTTCATGCGCACTCTAAAACTGGGAAGTCAAAGAGCCAAGACATGTTTAATGTCTGAAGTCTGCTTCTGTAGGTGTGCGTGAGAACTGTCGGCCTAAATTGGTTAATAAATGATGAGAGCTTTTTGCCATCTGTTATCATGGTCAAATCAGTTGTTCAAATCATCACAATTGTACCTCAGTGACTGATGTTTTTTTTTCAGAGCCAATACCAGTTATTAGTAATGGACGCTGACAATTTACAATATTACCAGTATTTCCCATACATTTGATATTTGTAGTGTGAAACTTATAACTTAAATGAACATTTTAAATTATCATGTGCTTTGAACTTAGTACAGTAAAAAAAAAAACCCTGAAAAGTATGCTTGATTGGATTTACCTGGTATGTGCTTCACATTTCTCCCAGTCAAATAGTACTGTGAGCAGGATTTTGGGCCAGACTGAAGAATTTTGTTTTTCATCGTGTTTTCATCAGATATGCACATAGACAACAAAACACTTTAATCAGCATGGAGATCAGATACCAATTCTGATAATTGTTTTATTGCTTAGGGCTGATAACACTACCTCAAGCCACTTTAAATTGTTAAGTAATGTCAAATACATTGTTTATGTGGTTTCTGACACTATATGCTGTTACATCTTGAACCCCGAGCTCTCAATATTTTTTGTACGTTTTTCTACAAAACATTATCTAATAGAATCCAGATCACAGTCTACACAGTACTAATTGGTGCAGCATACGTTTCTATTACTTCTTAACAACATTAGCCTTATAGCTCAAGTGAAGACTAAAGTCACCCAGAATTGTCTTGGCTGATTGTCTGATTTAGTGTTGGATCCTCATTGCATATAATTTTTTTAACCTTAGCTTTATTTCATTTGCTTCATCTCTACCACTGCATGCATATTTATCATCCTGTTCTCTGTTTATTTATTCAGATACAACAGAAAGCTACGACCCAGACTACGACTTCCTCAGTCAGGACTTATCCAATGTGGATCAAATACCTCTGCCTGCAGGTGGTTGTCTTAGTCCCCTGCCTGAGTCCCACCGGGAGTCATCCTCCTGTACCAGCCAGTTTCCCTACGGCTCCACCTCTCTCCTTCAGTCTGTTCCCCCACATCACTCTCACATCATTGCACCTCCTGCTTTGCCTGAAAAGAAGCGACGTAGTGGTAACCCTCCAACCCCTTTCGATGGTCTGGCATCTCGTGTTAACTTTGAGCGGCTCCATTCCCAGTACGACAACGTCCCAGATGAGGATATGCAGGTGCCTCCCTTCCCTCTATTCACACCCATCTCTTCAGGGTTTGGGGTAGACTTCAACGCCTCTGAGAATGTCCCTCAGAGTCCTCCACCTCTGCCTGAGAAGAAGAGTAGACACAGTGAGTTTTTTAAATAAAACTTCAGAAAAAGCCTCAAAAATAGTAGTAATTTTGACAAGCATGGCACGAAAAAACTAGAGTAGGTTAGTAGGTAAATTATGTCATGTGTTGTAATGAGTTTGGCCCAAAAAGAATGGTTTCTTGGTCAAGTGATATTAGTATTCTGTGAGCTACCTGAAGATGCTTTCACGGAAAAAAGACAGAGCTTCTGTGGCATATTTACAGGGTTTGCTTCACTAGAGTTGTCTGTTGTGAAGTACCATCTTATCTACACTCGCTCTTAAAAGCTTATGTCCCGGCCCGGTCGCTGCGCTCCTCCACTGAACGTCGCATTGCTTTGCCTAACATTCACACAAAGCAATCCAGACTGTTCTCCTCAGTAGTTCCCAGATGGTGGAACAAGCTGCCTACCACCACTAGAGCAGAGGTGTCCCTCTCTGGGTTCAAGATACTCCTAAAATCCGAGCTCTTCAAAGAGCATCTGCTCTAGTGATCCCAAATACTTCCCATGAGTACTGATATGCACTCAGCATTCGATATCCAAATGTTAATTCTAGTATACTAGTACTAGTACATACTAGTACAACTCTAGTATTATTTTTTCGCATCTGTACTTTCCCACTATTGTAAGTCGCTTTGGATAAAAGCGTCCGCTAAATGCAATGTAATGTAATGTACCATGCTAAACAGTGCGAAAGTATTCTTTGGTGTACAAGCTTATTAGTCCTGCAACCCTAACATATCTAGGTCAATGTCTAGTGATACCCACTACACACCCCATTAATCTCACTGCAAACTAACACTAAGCACTGAACTAACTCTAGCATTGGGTGGTACTGTCTGTACCTCGCTCATAGGCTACTTTCTGTTGTTCTTTCTGTTCTAAATATAGACAAACCAGTTTTTTTATATTGAGACACTTTATCTTGATACCTTGCTGTCTGTACTAATGTTTTAAATTGAGATTGTTGTGTAATATTTGCCTCAGATGATGCAAAAGCAATGCTTGTTTTTCAGCTCAACTCTTTTTTTTTTTTCTTTTTTTTTTCTTAAGCCCATTGGTTTGATCCATGGGTTGGGAGATGATGATGATGTCAGTGAGTGTGAGGTCATATGGAATAATGCCTTTGTTGGTGAGATTTCTGTGTGAATACATCAGAGGCGTAACCCAGGACACACAGGAAATGAGCACGATGAATCAGCCTCATAGCAGACGTTGTTTGGGGTGCAGGGGGGGGGCAAGGAGGTGATGTAATAACCTGCACATTGGCTGTGCTACATAATGGGGAAGTTTACAGAGAGCGCTTGTGGAGTACTGCTCATGTTTATCCCCACTTCTGGTATATGTTTTATAAATGATGTCCTGTGGCTGCTTTATAGTTCTTGTAGTCCCTCGAAGAACTACAGGAGGAAGCTATGTAATAATTAGGCCATAAGGGTGGAAGTAGAAGGTCCGTTTGTTTTTCTACTCCTCTTTGAAGCTGTTGTCTGGAGGATTTTCTCGCAACAGCAGCAATATGTTACTGTGCTCTTTCATTATTCAGTAGGCAAGATCTACTGCAGATCTTCTTTTGCAGCATATACTAGTGCATCTCCAAAAAGTAGAATATTGTGAAAAATTTGCTTTATAATTTGGTTCAAAAATGTAAACTGTCATACACTTTGTAGTGAGTACATGAAATGTGACATATTTCAGTCATTTTTTTAAATTAATTTTTGCCCATTTTTATCCCTTTCCCAATGTAGTAGTACCCAATTAGATATTTAAATCTTTTTTGGTTTTAATGTTGATGCTGTTTGAATAGTAATTTACTCAAATTTGAAATTAAATATTTGAATAATTTGATTAATGTTTTAAATTTTTCATCATACGATAAGCCATGTGATCAACAGTAAAACAAAAAGGCTTTAAATGTCACTGTGTGTATTGAATATAAAATATATCACAGTTTACCTTTACCATTAATTAAATTAACATAAATGAACTTTTTCATTTTTTAGATGCACTATTATGTGAGGTTTACTGGCATATGACAAGGTAGTAAATATGTGGCAGTCAGTTTTTGCTTGGTTGTTTTTTTTTTTTTTTTTTTTTTTTTTTTTTTTTTTTTTGCTACGTTTTAAATGTGTGTTTTCTGTAGTTTTTTTATTCATTGCTAAAACGTTGAATATTTTTATGATTTTAATACTTTTGTCCTGTCTGTAGGGTAATATACAGGGCAAGATGCTGGTTAGTGAACTTGCCTTTTTAATTAACTAATTAATATTTTGAATTGAATAACCAGTTGAATCTCTAGAACTACTTTTAATAAAGATAATGAACAGATACTTTCTGAATATTGCTAAAAGAATGTATTACACACCTAAAATGGCTCATTTTGAACAGTTTTGTTCTGTTTTTTTCTGTTCTGTGCTTAGTTTGCATGCATTTTAAAACAGTCTGAAACATCTGAAGCCTAAACTTTTATATTCTATCAGTACAGCTATAAATAAAAATCAATATTGTTGTGAGACACTGTAAGGCAATATAGTGCCTAGTACATCAGTGATTTGGACCTATGCTATGGCATAAACTTTGCATGGCTGCACCCTGTTAGTTAGATTAGCATACAGTCCTCCTGCAATTGTGACCTCTGTTTTAATGGGGTGAAGTGTCTTAGGTCTTGTCCTCAGCTTGAGTGAGAGTGTAAAGTGTTCATATGTGCAACTGATAATGCAAGAGTGCATTTTTGTGGTGGGCACAATTTTTAACACATTTTCATATTCTCACCCACAGTCCTGAAGTACATGCAGTTTGTCGAGGACTACTCCGAACCACAGCCATCCGTGTTCTACCAGACGCCACAGAGTGAGAGCATCTATGAGCAACGCAACAGACACTTACAGGAAGTGTATGGCTTCAATGACTCGTTCAGCAGCAGCGACTCAGTACACGAGCCACTCCCTCCCCCTGCATTACCACCCAAACAGCGACAGCTGGTGAGATTTGGTGCTGAGCTGCCACCATCACACCCACACACACTTTCACTCTCATTGTGTGTTTTGGTCTCTGTTAACATCTTACAAACATCTTAAGGGTGTAAAACTGCATTCATGCATAGGTCTTAGTGATTAGTGATTTATCTGAATCATTTTTATGCTGGTCTATTAAATTGCAGTCACATAATATTATTCCAGAAAACCCCCCAAAAGGTTAGTGCAATATTTTGGGATTGACATAGCCATACAGACGCTTTTATAAGTGGGGTGTGAGATGGAAAATAGTCAAATAAAAAAACATAAACTCTCACTTAGATTTTATTGTATCTAATAGTGGAATGCTGGTTAATGTTATGCACTTCATAGTAAATGGTGAAATTTAGGGTCGCATGTCATCAGGTCTGTTAAGCACTTTTCCCAAATAGACCTATTATATCCTTATAGGGATATTGAATAAGAATAGGATCCCACCAAATTGAAACACTCACAGTGAAATTTGCTGTGAAGTTCAAGAGAAAAAGAAAATTCTAAATTGAATGTTTTGTACCATAATTGCAGTTCCTGAAAATAAAATGTTTTGGAGATGTTATTTGATATTTACGTAGCCATCTGAGCTAATATTCAGCTACGGAGGAGCCCAAGAGAGATTAAACTTTGATGCCAAATCTGATGCACTCTTTTCCCTGCTTGAGTGAGCTGTGCCTCACTGAAAACCAGTGTAGCTAGTAGATTTTCTCTTCCCTCACAGCTAATGACTCTTTGCTGGGCAAATCAAGACAGGTCTAATCAGATTTTAGCTAATAGCACATTTCTTATAAAATCTGTGGTATTTCAGGTTCATGAAAATATGGAAAAATTCCAGTCAATTAACTGGAATATTTGTATTTCACTACCGGTGTGTCCACAGGGCTGGGTGATCCTTTTCAAACCTTGGTCAAATGTGTATGGATTTTTTCAGTAAGCTTGGGTGAGGGAGGAAAGGGATAATGCTGGGCATCATGTGATTTTCCCATATGCAGTGCCGCTTAAAAAAATGGGATATTATGAAAATGTTCATTCTTGTTCATAATTTATTTCAAAAAGGGAAACTGTCATGTATTGTATTCTTTACACATGAAGTAACATTTCAAACTTTTATTTGTTTTGCCGTTGATCAGCATGGCTTATTGCTCATGAAAATCAGAAATCCAGAATATTTCAATATTAGAATATTTATTAGAATATTTTGAGTTAGAAATGTCACTTTGCATGTAATGAATATAAAATATGACATTTTACCTTTTGAATTAATTTATTAACAAAAAAGAAAGTTTTCACAGTAAACTAAGATTTGGAGTTGCGCTAGTATTTAAATATAAGGGAAACACTGAGTACTGTGTAGAGAATTTCTCCAGTCACTTTAGTATATTCAGTTTATTTTTACTACCATTTTATATATATATATATATATATAAAACATAATTGGATAAATGCACACTTGCGTACTGCAGATCAACATGAACAGGGAACTATTTGCATGCAGAACACGCACGTACACTGTTTCTGTACCTTTCTTCTCACATTCTCCAGACTCTTTCACAATGGTGTATTTCGCTCCCTCCCTGTGTAAACAGCAGTTGTGCATTTAATCATACTTATTTTCCATTGGATTACCTTCTCTCAGCAGGCACTCTCATTAACCACATTCAGTAGTGGCTGATATGACACACTGCTGGTGGGAAGCCCTCAGCGTTCATTTCTCACAGTGTTGCCTGAGGGCCTAGACAAAGCTCAAGCTGCTTGCTTCATTTAGTGTGTCATTGTTATAGTTTTTTTATTATTCATTATGTATTTCCTCAGCCTCCTCACTCAGTGTGGATATGTGTCTATGATTGTTTGTGAGCACACATGATATCTGTGGTTAGTAACCATTACCTTAGTGATGTACATAGAAATGATAAACAACACTCCACACAGACTTGTTGATTAAATCATGCAGTTTTGAGCGGGATACTGTGACTAGACCATTGCTGCTGCTGTTTGCTTGTCATTCATCTCATATATTTGTGTTTTCATGCACTTTACCCTTTGATGTTTCACTTCAGTATGACTCAAAAGGACCACTTGCAGGTGTGTGTTTAATCAGGTGTAGACAAATTCACTGTATTGGCTATTGAGTGATATATCAGTAATAGTCATGACTTTGTGCACTGGACTTATTGTACCACCCTCAGTAGCAAATGGCATTATTTGTATAATAAGCCTATTCTATATTCAATTTCTGTAACCCATCATTCTGCTTATAACCCCTCACTGCTCTGCAGCCTTCCCATTTTCTACATTTTCCATCTGAAGTTAACATTTGCTTTGTCTATGCTAACATGCTAACTGATTAACTTACTACAATGTTCAATCTGCTCTTTTCTCAATTTTCTCCTCAAACTTCTCTTCTCAAACCTTCTCTTCTCAAACCTTCTCTTCTCAAACCTTCTCTTCTATTCTCAAATCTTCTCTTCTACTCTCTTCTCAAATATTCTCAAATTTTCCCAAACCTTCTCTTCTCAAACCTTCTCTTCCCAAACCTTCTCTTCTCTTCCCAAATCTTCTCTTCTCAAACCTTCTCTTCTATTCTCAAATCTTTTCTTCTAATCTCTTCTCAAATATTCTCAAATTTTCCCAAACCTTCTCTTCCCAAACCTTCTCTTCCCAAACCTTCTCTTCCCAAACCTTCTCTTCCCAAACCTTCTCTTCCCAAACCTTCTCTTCTCTTCCCAAACCTTCTCTTCTCAAACCTTCTCTTCAATTCTCAAATCTTTTATTCTATTCTCTTCTCAAATTTTCCCAAACCTTCTATTCTCTAATCTTCTCTTCCCAAATCTTCTCTTCCCAAACCTTCTCTTCTCTTCTCAAACCTTCTCTTCTCAAAACTTCTCTTCTCAAATCTTCTCTTATCAAACCTTCTCTTCTATTCTCAAATCTTCTCTTCTCTTCTCAAATATTCTAAAATTTTCCCAAACCTTCTATTCTCTAATCTTCTCTTCCCAAACCTTCTCTTCTCTTCCCATACCTTCTCTTCTCTTCCCAAACCTTCTCTTCTCAAATCTTCTCTTCTCTTCCCAAACCTTCTTTTCCCAAACCTTCTCTTCTCATCTCAAACCATCTTTTCTTTTTTCAAACTTTCTCTTCTATTCCCAAACCTTCTCTTCTCAAACCTTCTCTTTGCAAACCTTCACTTCTCTTCTCAAATCTTCTTGTTTTCCACAAACTACTTGTCTTCTCTTCACTTCTCCTCCTGTCTTCAATCTTGTCTGTCCTCTTCTTTTTCCTGCTTTGCTCTCTTAGGCCTCCTCTCACTCTGCATCTCCTTCCTCGTCCTCCTCTTCCTCTCTATCGTGCCACCTGCAGCAGTGTGTTGGTGGCCTGGGCTCTACTGAGGTGGATGGTGCACTCAGCCTGTCTGTCTCTAGCTCCTCTCTGGGCTGCCAGGCCTCTCTTCCTGCCCCTGCGGTGAGTCTGTCTGCCTGCTTCACACTCATGCCTTCACTTTCTTTCTAACCATGGCTGCTATTGTGAATTTAACTGTTGTGTTTAAACTTGTTTATGGCAAGTTTGACAATTACAGCAACTAGCGACAACAATTGGAGTTTCAAAATCCCAATCTCTCCATCAGCACAGATTAGTGTTATTTTTTCCATATTAAACATTTATAATTGTTACAGTGTGCTATTAATAACTATAATTATATTATTACAGTTATAGTAATACATGTAATATGTTATTATAATACATTTAATAATGATAAGTAAGCTAAATATTAATTAAGGTATTTAATTAAGGTATTAGTTAAGGTATTAATTAAGGTAAATAAGTTCTTACCACATTGACTTTAATTTATTTATATTCTTAATTCTTGTTTATAATGCCATCTCAAATCTGCCTAGTACACAAAGTTTATCATAACCAAAGTGGTATGATCATCATCAAGATTATTAAGCCAAGAAAAAGATTTGTGCTGAGATTAGAAAAACGTCTACAAAGAGTAGAATAAACAGTGATGAAAACCACTACCTTCTGTCATGCCTGCACATGTAGACACTTACTTATTCACTGTACTCACTCACACTGCTCACTCAATACTGGAAATTAAGCACATTCATGGTGAATCACAGTCTGAAGCAAACCACACAGATTAACTTTCTCATATGCACTCAAGCACACAATAACACAGAAAAGAGGTTAATAAAGTCACCCAGTCAATCAAACTCAATCAAAGCATATTTGTCTAGTTTGCCATGGGCACTCTGTTCAGAGTTTTGGTTGGAGAATCAGGTCTTCCTTTTACACCATTAGAATTCTGTTCCAGCACGTTCCTGTCAGTAATCATTTACTGAACTGATTGTGCCAGTAAATGAATGTTATTCAGATGATGTGTTTTAGCTTGATGGGAAAGATCAGATGTGCATCAGTTATGTTTACTTAAAGGTAACCACTGTGCTGTGTATCACAGGTCTGAACTGCTCACTCTCTCCCACAGCCTTTCTGACCAGCTGGTTTAGGCTAGGCCACTGAAGCATCCCCATGTTCTGAATCACAGCAGAGTATCTGTGTCTGTTCACTGAAAGGTTAAACCTTTTAAAACCCTTTAAACATGGTTACTGAGGTTAAGATACTTTTTATGTTTAGTTGCTGTATTTATATATGAAGCATGTTGATGTTCTTGATGTGTATTAATTAGGTACTTTCATTGATATTATAGGAGACACATTACACATAGATTCTTACACCATAATTCATACAGTAATCAGCCAAAACCTTAAAACTGATTTGCTTGTTTGGCTAATATGCTCTTGGTCATCCGAACACCACCAACAGATCTCTGAAGGTGTCCTGTGGTACATGACAAGACATTAGCAGCAGAAAATCCTTCAAGTCTTGTAAGTTGTCAGGTGGAGCTGTGGATTGCACTTGCTCTTCCAGCACGTTCTAAAGATGTTTGTTTGGATTGAGATGAGAGGAATTGGGAGTTCAGTGTCTGTGGGTACTGCTGACTGGAAGCACCCCACAAGCCTGGGCACTTACAAGCCTGGAAGCACCCCTCACAAGCCTGGGAGCACCCCACAAGAGTGGGCTCTAACAAGGGCCCCGAGTGGCTCAGCGGGCTAAGACGCTGACACTATGACCACAGGATCACGAGTTCAAATCCCGGTCATGCTGTTTGCCATCAACAGCCGGGGCCCACAGAGAGCAAAATTGGCAGTGCTCTCTCTGGGTGGGTAGATAACCAGATGAGCCACTAATGGGTTGGGTTAATTGGCGACTACCACATTGGGAAAGGGTGAAAATGGACAAAAATGTATAAAAAAAGAGATGCTCTAACCCAGTCATCTGGCCAAAACTATTGGTGGCTTAGGTCCACACGCTTGCATTTCTTTCTCCAACATCTTATCTAGGAGAATCGAGTGTCCACTTACCAGGTAAAATATCACAGACCTTCTCATGCCCTGTTATTACGAGAAAATCAGTGTTATTCGCTTAATCTGTGAGTAGTATTAATATTGTGGCTGATTCATATATGTAGGTTATACATACATGGGCGGCGCCAGGGGTGTGCTTTTGCCAAGAAAATTGTGATTTATATATACCGTATACATCCATTTAGAAGCCCTCGGGGTGATGCAATTCCGAGTTATGTCTAGTACTTTTTTAGATGCGCCCCATTTTCTGACAATGAATGCATCTCATAATGTTACCTTTGAGACGACCCCCGTTTTCAGAAAATCCTCTGTGTATGTCAGGACTGATCAACATTCAGTCAACTCACAACAACCAGCGCGGAGAGGACACGCTCGCTCAGCCAATCAGCGAACGGTCCAAAGGTCGCACTCACCAGAGTACTGAGCGCGAGAAATGACAAAATAAATCGGGCACTCATGAGTTTAGAGCGTGATCACTTGAATTCAGATAATTAGTTCAGTTCTGAGCATCATGGCGGCGTCTACTGGACGTGGGTCTTTTTCAGTTTCAGTTTTCAGAGCTAGAAAAAGTTTGAGGGGGGCTTCTATTAGGGAGGGGGCTTCTAAACGGATGTATACGGTATATAATTTTTAGTGTGTGAATACCATGTATAATTTAAAAGATTTAGATAAAAGCTTTATTTTCAGGCAAAAAATAAAAACATAAAGCCAACGTAGTTGATCTAATTCAGCAAATGGGTGCAGAACACATTTAACTTTTGATGGTAGAAACATTAATCTCCCGGCAGCACGCTCGTGTTGATGGTAACTTGCGTGAATAAATAAAAATATGTCAATGGTATGAAAATCTACATTTGGGTAATATCCTGGCATATTTGCACACCATGAAGTGTTATGGTAGCATGGCATGATTATTTCTAATAATATTCTGAATGAGTTTATTTTTGCACTTCAACTAACGCTGCAGTGACGCGACCATAAAAAGGATCAATGTTTTGTAGAACCAAAACAAAATATAGACAATGTCTGTTATTGTAATAATGTTAAATAATAATAATAATAATAATAATAATTTTTACTTAAAGGTTAATCAATTCCTCAAACTGAATTGTTAATAATTTATTGTAAAACACATCATACACATTGAATAAACAGCAGTGATGTGTAACAAGCAGGACGTATGCCGTTTGTTGCAGTAGAAATTAAACTGACTTGCACATTAATGGGAAAGCCTAAATTATAGAGCACCCTCGCTGAAAAGTCAAGCTACCCCATAGCACCAGCAAAAGAAAATCTCTGGCGCTGCCCATGTATACGTATGATGTCACAGTTAGTGAGTCACTACAGTTATGAGTGGCAGTGTTAGTATTCAATATAAATGTTATGAATTTACTTTGTTTACTGTGCATATGACAATAAAACTCACAAAAACTAAAGCTGACATTCACTTTACCAAGAAATCAGCGCTATCTTTATACAGACTGACAAAAGCTAAAAAGAGAGCCTGGTCACTGCATTTCATAGAAACATATGTCCACATATAACATTACTGCTATAATATTACTGGCAGTAATGGCTATGAACAAAGCAGTGCTGGCTAGCTTAGAGTTTTCAACAAAAAAAAGTCATAATAAAACACAAATACTTGTGAAAACCTGAACACAGCCAATCAGAATATCCACTTGTCTCCTCCTTATTTTAATTTAACCATCAAATATGGCCTTGAAGTACCAACAAGTGAGATTTTTGACAGTATATTAAAATTCTAATCCGTCACTGAAAGCAGAAATAAGTTATTAAGTATATTTTGTCTCATTTTGTTCATCTTCACCTAAAGCCTTCTTCTTGTTCAGAGCTCAGTAAGGACAGCATTAGGCAGTTCTGTGGCTGAGTAGGGGACAGTACAGAGGTCCACTCAAATTTCTCTACAGCTGCATTAAAACCCCAGCTAGAAGACTGCATCCCCTTTTTTGCATGCATTTCCAGCTAGGTCTCTTTCCTTCCTGTCCCTGTCTTTTTCCTTTCTCCTTTCTTTCTGTCTTGGCTGCCACTTCAGGCTGAGGTGCATAAGCATCCTCAGGCCTGTGCTGCTCTTCTGCTTTCTGACTCTTTCCTATGCCTCTGCTCTGCTCCTTCTCTCTGTAGAGCCAGAATGCTAGTGATGAGGGTGGTGAGGGTGAGTACGTCAATCTGTATTCATCCAGCCAAGCCAACGGGGACCTGCCGCTTTCTAATGGAGTAAGTAGCAGGAGCCACACTCCGGCAGTTCAAGGCTATCCCCTAAGTCCAGAAGTCAATTAATCAGTCAGGGCATTCTTAATCACCAAAGATTCTGTCACTGCATTTGTTTACTTTGTGTTTTATATGTTTGTGTTTATTTACAAGTGAAAACTGTAGATGTTTCTTCCAATGGGGAACCATGTAGTTAGGGCCCTTTTAAATTTACATGTTCTGTTTTAATGAGTTACTGCATCAGTGATACAATGAACTTGGTTCCAGTTATAATCTAAAACAAATGAATTCAAATTCACAGTGGGTGTGCAGTTTTATAGAGTAGTATTGAGTATATTTGAGTAAAATTATGTTTGTTGTTTCTTATCCCGCAGTGTATTTTGTTTCAGAACTGCCATCCTCAGTGTGGAACATATTGCAAAATTACTTCTCCAAGCATCTGCTGCCCTCATCCTGTCGGCAGAATGTATTAAGCTTAAATATTCATGACTAGTACTAAAATTTCCATTTAGAAAAGCTGTTTAAAGCAGGGTTCTATGCAGTATGGAAAAGTATAAAAATTATTTTAAATCATTTTCAGATTTGTATAAGTGGAAAATTGTTTTTCTAGATTATTCCTGTTCTGTTTTCTGAAATATAAAATTCAGATTTCAGATTCAGTGTGCAGTCAGTGTGTTAACCAGTGTGAGAGAGTGTGAGGACATATCAAGAACATGAGTTATTTGATGGTGGTGATATCAGAAATCAATCCACATTTTCTACGTAATGACTGAAAATTTGATTAATAAACATTAAACATTCTTTTCCAGTGTTATAACATCTATGTATTGTCTTTGTGTGTGTGTGTGTGTGTGTGTGTGTGTGTGTGTGTGTGTGTGTGTGTGTGTGTGTGTGTGAGATTGTTTTGTGTGCTGTACAGCTGGGCTGACGTGACTTGGATGGTGGGAGTTTTAGCATAATTTATGTCTTAATGACATTCTTGCTGCCGTCTTATTTCTGCTAGATTGTTCCTCAGAGGAATGCTAACATCATGAGTCTGATTGAAAACAGACATCTTCAGCTTATGTGCTGAAGTGATCTCAGTCTGTAGAGTATTCAGTACTTTTTTGCTTTTTGCACATTGAGCTTATTCTGTTCTTGTTTTTTTTTTTCAAAATACGTTTAAATAGTAAAGTTGTTTTGAAAGTATTTTTTTGCCCAAGAAGCGCATATGCAGCATCCTAAATAGCACATTAGATCATTTCACAGCACTGTCAGAAGAAATGCACTGTGGCTGCTCTGGCTGACAGGTTATGTGCTAGTTTCTGTGCTTTTTTTTGACACTGAAGTTGTCGGAAATCTTCGTGCCTCAGTGCGAAAAGTAAGCAGATGAAAACATTCCCTCCATCATCAGCAGCACACTCAGCATAAGGCTGCATATGGATGCTTTCGCTTGTTCTAGAGAACATTCACTGTTTGGCTGGTTGTTCTCAACACTGATGAGAGAAAAGTCACAGATAGACGTTTAATTCACTCAGCAGTCCTATTTTTGTGAACACTGTCGACATGTTTGACTTGTACAGTGTTTGTTGGTCACACAAGAGTGTGTGTTTTATTTTCAGGACCCCAGTTGTGGAGTTGAGGATTCACTTCAGGATTCATCCTCGGACCACAGCAAAGACCAGACCAGTTCAGACAGGTGGGTTTCACTGATGCTCTGCTGTCCTTAGACAAGTGCATGCTGTACACTTAAACCTTGGATACACTACATGACTTTTAAAGTGGTAAAAACACTGGGCATCTCACAGTTACCTCACATAATAAACATGAAACAAAATAAACACCCCCACCATTACAGGTGTGCCTTGCAGCACCTAGGAGACACAAACATGGATGCACAACAGCATGCTGCTGTGATTGCAACCCCAAATCAGAGAAATTTGGGACAAAAAAAGATGGAAATGAAAAAAAAAACATAGTTTGTCTTACTTTTACTTAGAATTTGTGTTTTATTTGATCACATTCTATCTGCAAACACATCTTAAGATGTGTTCTTCTCTATTGGCGACAGGTGAGGACTGCAGGAAGGCCAGTCCAGTACTTGTACTATTTTTTTCCACATCCATGCCTATATAATGTGTGCAGCATGTGCTTTTGCATTGTCTTGTTGAAAAATGTACTAACAGTCCAGGACAAAATGTCTTCTTAAAGGCAGCATATGTTGCTCTAATATCTCAGCATCCTTTTCAAAAGTAAATAAAACAGACAGATCCTGGCTTTTGGACTTGTTGCTGATAACAGTCTGGATGATCCTTATCATCTTTGGTCCAGAGCACCCTGCTCCATTTCTTCCTAAAAAGATCTGGAATACTGATTTGTCAGATTATAATACACAATTGTATTGTGTGAACTGACGCACAGCATGATAATATATTTTTTTTATTAAATTATTAACAATGAATGCCACAATGTTTTCTAAGAAAAGAATCATTTCATTAATTACATTTTCTATTCAGAGATGAGGCATGAAATACACATTTAGTGGGATACTATAGCTCTCTGTGACTGGCTGGTTGTGAGGCGTCGTAGGGATGGAAAACAGAAATGTGGAAACATGCAGATATGGTGGATGTTTAATAAAATGATAGATCCAAACTGACATAACACAAGCACAAACATAAACTCAGAACACTAAACCAAGATAACAGGAACAAAACCAGACACAACTGGACTCACAAAGAGAAGGATGTATATAGGGGGACATAACCAAATAGCTAATCACACAAGGGCTTAAACGGGTGAAGATGCTAATGAGACCAGGCAAGGGTGGAAATGGAACACATAGACACAGACAGAGAAACATGACATGAAGCGTGACAGTGGTCCACACAGTATTTTTTAAATTGTCACTGGATCAACTGACTTCCCATGACTTCTTGCAAATTTGGAAATCGATGGAATGCAAATCTTGATATTAAAGTTAATTTCTGACACTGAAACCATATTTACACTATGTGGAAAAAAGTATTGGGACACCTGCTTATTTTTTCATCTGAAATCAAGAGTACATTTTTGTTAAGTAATAGTCTCTAATGTCCAGAGAAGGACTTCTGCTAGATTTTGGAACAATTCTTAAAGTAACTGAATGCTTTAATTAGAAGGGGTGTCCACAAACATTTAGACATATAGTGTATATATGTTCCTTTTCCGCCCACACAAACCATTTTCATATTCCAAGGACCAAACTCTGCACCATGGATGATCAGGCGTTTTCTGTCTCTGCCCCTCATCTGTGGAACGCTCTTCCTGTGCATTTGAGGGCTCCTCAGACCTTAGGCAGTTTTAAAAGTGGACTTAAAACCTTTCTGTTTGAGAGCTTTTGAACTATAATTCTTTTAATGTTTGAGTTTAATGTCTGTGTCCTACTTGGTAGTTTTCTTTTACATTTTTGTATTTTATTTATTTTATTTCTATTTTTTTTATCTCATGCTTTTAATTTGTAGCATTTTGAGATTTCCAAAAATGTAAAGTGTGTTATAAATAAAATTTATTATTATTATTATTATTATTATTATTATTAGCAAGTGTGCACAAGTGGCCTTTTTAGAATATCATATTTATGTTGTGGGTTAGCCTTCTGTTGAAAAACTGTAATGTGACTGTGATTTGTTTTCTTGTCAGTTGGAAACAGAAGTGTGGAGACTCGGACCTGAGCTCTGAGGAGCTGGACGAGCTGTCTCTGGTGGACCATGATGAAATCATGGCCCACATCACTCTCAAACAAGAGGTAACACCCTCTGAGTGCTTCACCCTCAGACTCATCAATCTTTTCAGAACAGCTCAGCTGCAGAGCACACTGTTACAGCCTTGTGTGTGTGTGTGTGTGTGTGTGTGCGTGTGTGTGTGTTATAAATCTGAGCTGAACGTGACTCAGCAGCACCCCTGCCTGTAATAACCTGCATTACTGCTATTTTGAGGCCAAAAGTGGAAAACATGTGAAACACCAGCCTTCACACTGCAAGGTCAAACTAGCTGCAGAGTGTGTGTTACCCTCTGAGAGTACATAATCAGACTCTACTGTAGACAGGGGAGGATATTTATAGACAGGCTTCTGTTCATCTACAGGAGGATTTTCATCTGCAGTACAGCAGCAGAATCTAGCATACAGACATAAACGGATCGATATACAGAGCCGTGTTTAGCTCTTGCAGACTCATTTGCGTGGGAAGATTTGATCCATTGTTATTTAAAATGAGTTTTTTTGTTCTCCCCCCCCCCATCACCTCTCTCTGTGCAGAATGATGATGGGCCTGATGTTCGAGCTGGATCAGGGGATATTTTACTAGTTCATGCCACAGAAACAGATCGCAAAGGTACAGTAGTGTTACTCAAAGTCAGAGTGTGTGTGTGTGTGTGTGTGTGCGTGCGCACGCACTTGTTTAATTTATTAAACTCTATTCACACTACAGGGTAAATCAAAATAGTTTATTAGCCCTTTAGATCCCAGTAGAGCTTTTAACTTTGCTTGTATTGGACTTCTCTGCTTCTCTGATTGTAGAAAACACCATATTAGAATGCCCTACTTCTATTGTAGTAGAACTCTAATGGAGCAAAACCATCTATTTCTCTTGTAGTAGAACTCTACTTCTCTTGTGGTAGAACCACTGTAGTAGAACACTCTACTTCTCATGTACAAACCGGATTCCAAAAAAGTTGGGACACTAAACAAATTGTGAATAAAAACTGAATGCAATGATGTGGAGATGGCAGATGTCAATATTTTATTTGTAACAGAACATAGATGACAGATCAAAAGTTTAAACTGAGAGAATGTATCATTTAAAGTGAAAAATATGTTGTTTCAA
>BRDA01003706.1:44644-65161 GCA_036984385.1 Crenuchus spilurus
GGGGGGGTCATAACCCCCCTATCCCCCCCGCAAATTATGCGCATGCACTGGAGTAGAACACTCTACTTCTCATGTAGTAGAACCACTGTAGTAGAACACTCTACTTCTCTTGTAATAGAATCACTGTAGTAGAACACTCTACTTCTCATGTAGTAGAACCACTGTAGTAGAACACTCTACTTCTCTTGTAATAGAATCACTGGAGTAGAACACTGTACTTCTCTTGTAGTAGAACTCTCTACTTCACTTGTAGTAGAACTCTTCTCTTTTAGTAGAACTTTTTTATAGAACTCTTTCTCTTGTATTAGAACTGTACTTTTCTTGTAGTAGAACTAACTCTTCTAGCTTGCTGAGAAATCAGTGAAATAGAGAACGTAAGTAAGTGACTGTGTCCTGAGATGTATTGTTATAAAAGAGATGCTTATCACAACATCAGTTTTTACTGATCTGTTATTGGTTGTTGTAGTAGTAGAAACTCTCTCGCAGGTCGTCAGACGACAGATATTTATTGTTTGTTATTGTTACCATTCAGAGTTTTCAGTGCATTGATTCACAGAATTTACTTCATAGGTGTCACCCATGTTACCAGTTCACGCTGTATTTCACAGCAGCTTTTCATTTTTCTGACAACAGCATTAACAGAACATGACATTAGTGTAAGATATGAAATCTAACAAAACCACCAACAGGCTATAGGCTGTATCAGAAACGCACAGAGATAGGACTTTACATTCTTTCACTGAAGCACTCACTGTTCACCCCAACATTCAAAGTAAATGTAAAACATGTATGTTTCAGCTCACTGTGTTCGTCACACACATGCATACACTAAATGAATAAAATCCTATCTTTCTAATGAGTTTGCAGAGTGTAAGAACCGTCTTTGATCAGTTGTTGCTGATGTTAACAGTTTTTGATAAATTGATGCTAAACACATATGTATCACATATGGTTTTCACTTTGAGGCATGCCTCTGTTCATCTTTTAATGGTGTCTTTGAATGTGATGTGACCGCCTGGCTGAAAGAGCTTAATGAGCTCCCAAAATCCCTCACTGTCTAGAGTGTTTATTGGCATTATGTCTTTTTCAATCATTTTGCAGTGATAATCTATCACAAAGTCAGTTTGTTGTGACTCTGTGCTCTGACTGTAATGTTACATGGTTTTATAATAACTTTTATGGTGCATTGTTTTTTTTCTCTTCTGTTTTGTATTGGTGCAAGTATTTGTATTGTGAGATGTTTTTTAACAATGAAAATCCTGACATGTGGTATTTCAATGAGCCTAATAGACCTTAAGTTGGAAATGGAATATTGGTATGGATGAGAAACATATGGGGTTGACAGATTATCAATTCTGACTGATATTTCACTTTTTTATTTCTGATGATCAGAATCAACACTTGAATGCCTTGCAGATGAATGTGTTATCTATGCACCTATGACACAAATATGATCATTTAAAAAAATAACACTAAAAAAATGTCACTTTAATCTGGCCCAGTGTCCTACCACAGTGCTGTCTGATCGGTGGTGGTTCAAATGATTGAACGCATGTCTAATAAATCCAATTGAACATGTTTTTCTGCTTAAAGCAATTCCTTTTATTGCATGCATGTACATTTTCTACTACATATTTAAAATTCATGGTAAATTAATATCAGTTATCTCAATCATTCATTTGCTGTTAATCAGTATCAGTTTTGGCCCTGAAAACATTTGTCAACCCCAGTTGATATCATTTGAAAATCCTGTATCAGATATTTGAGGTTTAAAAGAATTAATCAAATCCAAACTTGCATTGTGTCATCACTACTGGAAGGCGTTACATTTTATAGTGTAGTCTACAACCTACAACCTCTTTTTCAATGAAGGAATGTTAACAATTAATTTAAAGGTTGATGAACAATTATTAAGAATTTTAACAATTATTCATCAACCTTTAAATTAATTGTTAACAGCTCTTCACTGAAAAAGAGGTTGTAGTATCAGCATTTGAAATCTGTCAGATAAATAATTAAAAAGTAAATGCAATTTAAGAAGCATTTCAGGCACAGGCACTTGTTTTCAACAATTACATTAGGAGGACATGTGCAGTTCCAACATTAGTTTTGTTCTGCTTTCTCAAACCACGGTGAATAGCATGTGGATTTTTATATTAATCCAGTGTGTTTACTTTGACAGATCTGGTTTTATACTGTGAAGCTTTCCTGACAACCTACAGGACGTTTCTAACCCCAGAGGACCTCATTAAGAAGCTCCACTATAGATATCCTTTCTGAACTGAGTGAACTGTAGAATTGTACCACAGTTCCATATTAAAGCATTTACACAACTTTAAACTCAATATATTGACACACATACAAGATTCACTTCTGTTTGGAAGGAAACAAAGAATTGAAAGTAATCATTATTTCTTATTGTTCCTCAGCATAACTTGTAAAATATTGTGTGAGTGCCTGTGGTGATGATGATGTTGAAGTAAATGCAGAGGTGGTATATCCTCACTGCTGCATGATTACAGGTTAATGCTAGTTTTAAAGTCCTTGGATTGTTTTTACATTTTCTTAACAATTTGGCACATATAATAGGTTTTCTCACAGTTCAGATACCATCAAAAAGCGTGTCAGCAAAAACACATTCTTTGTGCTTGTGCGTGTTGTGGATGAGCTGTGGTGAGTAGCTTGACACATCTCTGACACAATAAGTGAAACACGGCCTTGAATGACTAAAAATATATACGTTGTCAAATGTTTTGATGTGCAGGTTTATGTTTTCTGATATGTATCAAATTGGAACAGTACACACAATACACAAGGAGCTGTAGCTCCATATTAAATAAACAAAACTCCCAGTTGTTCTAGAAATACCTGCAATGTGCCCAGTATAAAGCATGGGGGTGTAATTTTAGCTTGAGAATTATAACACATCATTGTATTATCCATCTCTATTGCCAGTGACATCACACATTTCTGAAAATGATTTTTGGTCTTAGAACAGCCTTATCAAAGTCCAGTCCAGAGTGCCATAGCACAGGACTGCTTTTGTTATGTTTATGTAATTGTATGTAACGTAATAACACTTTGGTTTTGGACTTGTGTGGGTGCGAAATATTTAAAAGTGGCTTTTAACACATGAATGTGCATAACATATTTCCTCTTTGTTTAGCTTGGTGGAGCTGACAGAAGACATCCTGAAGCAGCTGATGGAGCTAGTCTTCAGTCTGGTGTGTAACGGGGAGCTTAGTCTTGCTCGTGTTCTCCGCAAGAACATTCTGGATAAAGTGGAGCAGAAGAAACTTCTGAACTACACAAACTCACTGAAAACGCTGGCAGCTCGCGGGGTAGCCGCCAGGTAAGTGCAAACCAGCTCTCAGGGTTTGGGCTGTATTGTTGTTAATATTACATATGATTTAATATTAGTTTTGCTTAAAGACTTTGTGATATTTTACTCATTGATAGGTTTGCAGTGATAAAGTTAATATTTCATTATGGTTGCTCATTGCAAAACAATCCACAACCATATTGTTATCTAATTTATGTTCTTATATTTCTGCCATATTTGCTGCATGTCTTATCTTACAGTTTAATATTACTTATTAATATATTAGCACCGTTCATAGTTGGTTTAATAGTGCGACGCAGAGCAGTGGATTTTTTGCATTTTGGAATTTTTCCCATAGGAATGATTGGGGTGACATATTTTAGCACGCTTCAAATGTAACGACACAAATACTCTAACACCTAGCCACCCACATGGGGGTACCACAGCAATGACTAGACATTTCCTTCAGGAAATGCATTTCTCTTGTTTATAATTGTGAACTAATATGCCATAGTGACTACCATTATTCCAATTTCCATCTGAGTGATAGACTATTCTTTTTTTATGATGCTGTGAAACAATTGGAGTCAACGTTGCTCAAATATTTTTTGTTCATGTTGGTCAGAATGACCATGAGTTTATGCATACATTAAGTAAGCAATTCACTGGCAATAACAAAAGAAACTGCCATTTTAAATAAATCTTGTTCCAGCCTTAGATTGTTAAGTGACAGATTTGTGTTGATTTGGTGATGAACATGTGTTTTGACCTGATGTCTTCTTTCTACAGGCCAGGTACACTTCATGACTTCCGTAGCCATGAAATTGCAGATCAGCTCACTCTACTGGATGCAGAACTGTTCTACAAAATAGAGGTACTTTGAGGCAGAATTATAGAGGCAGTTAGAGGTATTTCTTTGTTTCACTCCGCTGATGGGGACAAAACCAAAATACTGTAAATACATTTATTTAACTCGGCCAGATTGTATCCTAGAAACAAAACTAAACATACACTAGAAACCATAAAGGGTCTCCTTTTCATATATATATATATATATATATATATATAACTTGAATCTAAATATATTTTAGGTATTTGTGAGAGGAGCTTAAATAAGCATAGACATGTTTTTTGGAGCGAGTCAGACATCTGCACATTTTTCCCACCAAATGACAAGATCTGTCATTCATATGATAATGACATGGTAATTCTGGACATACCATTGGTTGGATTACCAGCCGTGGAATATGCACCAAACAAAGACCTCTCACCTGACTGTTCACACTTATCATGAATATTCAATGTAGGGTTAGTGGCTGAGGGAAACAGTGTTACCTCACAATTGTTAGGCTGTTTATTGTCACCCCCCTCTAGTTCAAGGTCAAAGAAATAAAAACACAAAGGTGTTCATTTGAAACTGTATCAATTTGTGTGGTGCCTAGTGTGTTACGGTGTAGGTTAGAATAATCAAGGTCTGTGAGATGTATACTGTTCTACAACCTCATGGAAATATGCATTTGTATTGTAATACAAAATGATTACAAATACATGCTTTAATGTTCAAATACCAGATGTAAATTTAATATACATTAGATCTTATTATTTACATTGATATAGATTCAGACTTGGTTAGATTACTTATTAAATCATTCCTTTCCAAAGCATTGGAGAGGATTTGTCTCATATCAAAACATTTGTGTTTTGTAGATCCCTGAAGTCCTGCTCTGGGCAAAAGAGCAAAATGAAGAGAAGAGTCCCAATCTCACTCAGTTCACAGAGCACTTCAACAACATGTCTTACTGGTATGCTTTTTCACCTCAGACTAAGGACATACTCACCCTAGGTGGTTCATTCAGTGCTTAAGAAATTAGACCCCCAAAATGTAGTTTGTTTTACTGGGGTAATATTTCTGTACTGTACACTTATCCATGCACAGACTCTCTTGATGAGGTCTGGTGTGATTGATAGCTTTGCCCAAGCATGGAACTTGAACTTGACTTCAGTGATGTGACTGTCATTACAACAATAAACATCTGTTACTTCTTGGATATTTCAGCTTATAATGGGTTTAACGATTATAAGCACAAATTCCTCCATCAATGTCAGCAGCTGTAAGAATCTTCTTTTACGTGCAGCACAAAAATCAATGTGTCAGTCAGCGTGTGTCTTCAGAAAAACTAGAAGATCCATATATTGTCATTGCTTGTCTTACACCTGGTGCATACCTGGTGACTGAAATAGTGCAGTTTGAACTTTTAAATAACGTTGGTTTAATTCGGGTGTTCATTCAGTGTTCAGCTTTCTACTGGTTCTCCTCACTTATCCTTATTTGCTAAGTTTAAGTTTATGTTGTCATACTTTTGTGTTTTTCTTGCATTCACCTTGTTAATCTCTCAATCTCTCCTCCAGGGTACGCTCCATAATAATCCTGCAGGAAAAAGCCCAGGACCGGGAAAAGCTCCTCCTCAAGTTTATAAAAATAATGAAGGTGAAAGTCATAGATTAGTCAACAGGCATAAAACGTGATTTGGTGAAGACGATATCAAAGTGCCTAAAATAAGATAATAAACCAATTTTCTTGCTCCACAGCACTTAAGAAAACTTAATAACTTTAACTCCTACTTGGCAATACTGTCTGCACTGGACTCTGCACCTATTCGGAGACTGGAATGGCAGAAGCAAACCTCAGAGGTGAGCTGTCATCACGCAGTTCCATCTTCCTTTGTTCTCTGCACACCAAAAGCTGTTGTGGTTGTGCTGTTTTGGCTGATGTTTTTTAATGTGTTTGGTATCTTTCAGGGTCTTGAGGAGTACTGCACTTTAATCGATAGCTCCTCCTCCTTCCGAGCATACAGAGCAGCTCTAGCAGATGTGGAGCCCCCCTGCATACCCTACCTGTATGTACAGCATCTGCAGTTTTGTCATTTTATATTTTGCAGTAAGAAATGTTTGATTAGTAAATAAGTACATTTTATTTCTAAAGCATATTATTATATATTTGAAACAACCAGAATTGCACTAAAGTTCTGTACAACAGTAGGGGTGACTTTAAGAACATGAAACAAGTAGGCTAAGACAGAACTAAAAAGAGAGTAAGGCTAAGACAGACATGTCCAACTCAAATTCCTGTACAGTTTGATGATTGACCTGCTCTTGCACTACAATTAAACATACTTATTAGCTGCTAAATCAGGTGTGTTTGATCAGGAAGATCACCAAACTGTGCAGGAATCTAAGGAGTTAGACAACCCTGGGCTAAGACATAACTAAAACCAAAGCAGATTAAATAACCTAAAACAGGACTAAGATAAAAATTAATTGGCTTGTACAAGAGAAACACAGCATTACTTATTACACCATCATGACTTTGCATCACAAGAATTTCAGATAATTTCAAAAGCCAACCAATGTAAGTGTGTTTTCAGTCTTGATCTAAATGCCTGTAGAGAAGGAGCCCAGTGAAGCTTAATATGAAGACTATTCCAGAGCCTTGGGGCCATCACTGAGAGTAGTTCAGTAATCTAAGCAGGAATTATCTCATTTGGTGCTTTAAAACCTCAGAATAAAACTTTAAATTGAATTCTAAAATGAACTGGCAGCTAATGTAGAGATGCTAGTATCAGTGTAATATGAATGTACATCTCAGTACTGGTAAGTAAACTAACTGCTGCATTTTAGACCAGCTGTAGTCTTGTTAGTGAGGACTGGCTGGCCCCAAGAAGCACTGAATTGCAGTAGTTCAACCGAGATGAAACAAATGCATGAATCACCTTTTCCAGGTCGCTGGCTGACACAAATGGCTTAATCTTGTTGATATTCCTCAGGTGGAAAAATCTGCTTTTGATCACAGAAGAAATATACTTATCAAACTTGAAGTTCATATCAAAGATCACACCAAGGTTTTTTACTTCTGGTTTAACATGGAGAGAAATATGGCCTAAGGTATTAATTAGTTAAATCTGGTGAGCAAAATAGAATAATTCAATTGTAGAAAGTCACAAGCCATCCAGTTTTAAATGCCCACAAGACAGTCATTCAGTCTTGTTAAAGCAGAATCATCCCCACGCTTCAGAGGCAGGTACAATTGTAGATCATTGGCAGAGCTGTAGAATAAAATGTTTTAGTTTCAGATAATATGACATTATGATTTCTCTCATATTTTTTCTCCTATTGACTGATTTCAATATTTGATTCTTTTGCAACATTCAGAGGTCTTATCCTCCAAGACTTGACCTTTGTGCACCTTGGTAATCCTGACTTCATCAAAGGGAAGGTGAACTTCTCGAAGCGCTGGCAGCAGTTCAACATCCTGGACAGCATGCGGCGCTTCCAGCAAGTGTGAGTGTTTTAGTTGTGCTTTCTGATGAAGCCAGAATACAACCGCTTAGCTTTGTGTTTGCTCTGGTAGCTGCAGTGTTTGGGACCATCTCACAATTATCGGAAGTAGAGTGTTTCAGTCGTCTGTAGCCACGGACACTCAAATTAAACACACATAAATATCCATGTGGCTTATATCATTAATTTTAGACATTTTTCTTTTTTTATTATTAAATATTAGTAATAATGTAACACATGTATGTTCATACATATTCATAAATCATTATCTTGTGTCAACATTTGTATTATATACAGGTATTAAAGAATAATCAATTAAATATATTTTTAAATAAATTATTAAATCTAATAATGTCAATCCAGCGTATTAAAACACAGACATTCATTCCTGACTAAATACCAGGCTTATTTTGGGAAATAGTCTAGTTACTAATTTTATGATTTATATAAGTGAAGAACTATGTTTGATATTCGGCCAAATGTTTCATTTTGTTTGGTTTCTGCAAAAAAAAACCTCTCTGGTCTATACATTCTGTTTTATTATAATCAGGGCTTAATAATATTAGTTTGTTGACGATAAAGGAAAATGTTTTTTCTGAGTCACTGCAGTTACATCCACTGATTGGCAGGTTTAGTGGTCAGTGTGAAAGTGCAATAAAAACATTTAACTAGGGATGTCCCGATCCGATCTCAAAGATCGGGATCGGGCCGATCACGGCATTTTTTAACTGATCGGTATCGCCTTTTCTGATCAGATTTTGACACTAGTGGGCGCTGTTTGGCTTCCAATCTCTGTCCACGTTTCACTATTGAATAGTCTCAGTTTTTGGAGCCCGCCAATGGGAATCAGGTTAAGCGTGACAAGCGGCAAAATCCTCCATTCTGATGTGAATACTGTAAGCTTTGGGGAACGTGGAAGCCAATCAGAGTACGGAGGCAGGCTTTAGCGCTGGCCGAGAGGCGGAATGAATGTTTGTGTATCACTACGTTGGCTTTTGGATTTTATCTCATTAATCGTGTCTAATATGTCTGATATCTGATCATATGTGATGTGTATGGGAGGTCTGTGTGCAGTAACGTTAATAGCAGCAGGTAGGAAGCAAAGTTGTGTTCATTTAACATTTGTAAACAAGTATTTTATTGTACTTTATGGAAATATATCAGATATAAGCTTATTTTTATAACTTAAGTAGTATATTTTAGCTTTAATATTAGACCAGAGATCCACAGTTATGATGTGTGAACTGTTTTGTATGTAAATCTTTGTTACCGCTTATAGTAATTGTTCCGTTCCACCTTAAATACTACCGCAGTTACTGTTACTGCTGTGCTGTTTAAGGTAGAACGGAACAATTCCAAACTTAAGCGTCGTTCATTCAGTCTGTTTGTATTTATCCGCTTTAACACACATTTTATTCACACTTAAGTGTTTTATATGCAGCTGATGAGCTCAGCTATATACACTAAACGCTAAAATATGCATTAAATGTTTAAAACTCTTCATATCACAGATATACTATTATCTAGTACTATCTATTATACTAGTATTATCTAGTTCTTATCTAGTTTGAGACTCGGTATCGGGAGACACTAAAAAATTACTGGATCGGATCGGGAACAGAAAAAAACGTGATCGGGACATCCCTACATTTAACATTAAAGCTGAAATGCTAAAAAACTGTTGTGTGATTGACTCACTGTACAAATAAAGTAATCAAAAATCCCACAGCTGTTTTTATACAGACTAAAAGCTAAAGAAAAGTGAAATAAATGGATCACTGCAGTTCATAGAAGCAGTTCTCCCTGTCCAAGGTTCACTGTGAAGATATTCAAGACTGACTGTGAACTCCTACATTCTCTGTCTGACCTGCACAGATACAGCTATGACTAGCTAACTTAAGTTTTCCAAATAAAAATTGTAATAAAATACAAATATTTATACAGACCTATCCACAACCAACCAGAATATCCACTGATGTCCTCCTCAATTTAATTATACCATCAAATCCAGCCTTGAAGTTTGACCAAGCGTCAAACCTTTTATATGTCTGAATACTTTGCTTTGTGTTTTTCTCTGGCATCAAAATCATATATACCAATATAAGGAAACCATGCTGTTGTCTGCAAAGTACTGGTTCTGTGGTAATTTGGATGAATCGCTGTTGAGTCCAACTACCTTTAATTTAACCTAGTAATCTCCTGTTAAATTCTTGTTTTTGCTGTTTTCCCAAATAATCTCGACCATGCTGGAGAATGTTTTGCCACTCAGAAGGGCATATTCTAACAGGAATATGATGTCATTGCAATATGAATATTATAACAATACATCGTAACATTTGTTACTTTATTAAATTGGATAAATGGATAAAAAAATTATGAAAATATCTAATTGAATTTTGCTAAGTGGATTTGTTATATCTCTAAAATATTGTGACAGTAATGAGTATTTCCACCATTCTGAATCTTGATATTTTTCTTTTACAGACATTATGAACTCAAACACAACGATGATATTGTGTCCTTCTTCAATGACTTCAGTGACCATCTCGCTGAGGAGGCGTTGTGGGAGCTGTCATTAAAGATCAAGCCTCGTAATATCACGCGCCGCAAAACAGAACGAGAGGAAAAGACATAGGGGTTTATTCTATAAAGTAGAACTAAAGTAAAGAATTGCGGACATATGAAAAAGTAATTTGAAGTGACTGTGATGGCAGCTACGAGACTGGTGGGAACTATACTGCATTTCCACAACAGTTTACAGGACCTCTTTGCTTTTTTATGTACAGTATCTCGGGATTGCACTGTATCTTGACCTGTGAATATTTTTGTGTGGAAGAGAGTGAAGAGCACAAAGACTTTGTGGCTGGACTTTAGCTCTGAGAGACTCTCCTCTGGGTCAAGAATTTAATGAGATTTGTGGTGGACTTGGTAACATGGAACTTGAGGTGATTAACTCTCACCATCTGAAAGCATGCTGTTACAGTTTTGAGTTTGCCACCGCTGTGGGCTAATGGACCAGCCAGACCGACCTCTACAGTGCCTCAACAGCGCCCTCAGCATGTGAAATGGTGCCATAATTAGTAATGAAGTGGCTTTAGATGGTGAAAATGCTGAAGTTCAACAGATATGGAGATTTTTTAAATGGAAAAAAATGCACATGGATGACTGTTTACTAAGAATTTTAGAAGGAGTGTTGTGTGTATTTACGGTCCCTGTTTAAACAGCTTTCAGCATTTGGCACTAGGTCTTGGTATCTACACACAGTTATTATTATTATTTTATTTTTATTATTATTATTATTATTATTATTATTATTGACATAATGCTTTTGGCAATTTCAACAGGCTTAGCACTTTACTGGGCTTAAAACGTTTACCGTAATGAGTTTGCTATAGTTGCCCTGCTGGTAACATAGCTCACTAAACTAGTTTACCTGGAGCTAGCTAGATTGCCAGCTCTATCCTCATTTCCCTATTGAGGACCAACAGGGCCTCAGTCCTTCTTCCAGTTTCCTTTGCTAGGAAATGCTCCAGACATGTTCTTAGTAACAATAATGTACGTACGCACGCAGCCCATTATACATGCTGAATAGATGAGAGGCACACTTCAAACCAAGTCTTCCAGCTATATTTATTGAAATTGTTGCTGCCTTTCAGGGAAATGTTTCATGTTTTCAAGTCTGTGTTGTGAATTGTGTAGTTCAATACATATCACCGATAGTAGTGTAGCCTATGTTTTATGTTTGTGGTTGCTGTTAAAAAAAACCTGGTAATTAGGCTCCCACAGACCTAATTCTGGATGTTCTTCACAAAACATAAAGCTAATAGCCCTGTCCATCAGCAGTGGAAGAACCATCAAGAAGTATGTAGCTACATTATGCCTCTGTGGTCAAAGTGGTCATAATTCTGCAGCACATTTCATTGCAGTGTACAGTCATAACCTGATACCAAGTGCCTAAAGCTGTTGAAATGGTGGTGTGATTTGTCATTTATTTTTGTATAATGCAGTTCTCTTTTTGATTTGTGTGTTTTTTTATGGATTTTACACAGACACTTTTGGAAAGGCTCAATCGCCCTTTCTCTCATCTGTATGAAAAGCGGTAGTATGTGCACTTAGAAGCTGTTCTTGAACAAAAGAAAATGGCTGTGATGAGGGTCAGATATGCATAGGAATGCATACAAGACTGAGTAAGTACGTCATAGGTGAAAGTAAGAGTGATGTTAATTCATGGGCCCAGTGAGTAATCGGCTCAACTGATAGGTCAATTGATTCAGATTTTGTACTGAAACAGTAAAACATGCAATAGGTACGTTTAAAACGCTTTATGTTAGTAAAGCACTAGGTCTATTTGTGTCAATCCTGACTGGTGCTATGAACTTGCACAGATCAAGGCTCAGTCAGTTCAAATGGAAGGATACAATATCACAAATGCTTTGTTTGTACCATCTCCAATAAAATAAAACCATACTTGTGTAAACGTCAATCTGAATTCTGCTTTAATAAGGGCCATCTCGGGTACAATTTAGACATTTTCAGTGCTGATGTCCAAAGGTATTCAGGTAATTGGCTGACAATGTCCATAGAAAAGCATTACCAATAGAATGGAAAGCTCTGAAGCAGCTGTTCATAAAACTCCAAGCACTGAGTTGTGCAACTGTGTTTTCTGCAGTGATTGAGCACTGTCCAGAAGAGTTGAGAGTTTGTGATCCAGAACTGACCTCACTAATGCTTTTATGGCTGAATCCAATCAAATATTCACATCAATGTTCCACCCACTTGTCTAAAGCCTTTTCAGTGGAATAGAAACTGCAATGAAGGGGGGCAAACTTACATCAGTCTTGGTGCCATTATAAACAGCTAAATGGGTAACTTGTACTGGAGGACATTTGATTGTTTCGAATGCCCTAAAATAACAGGAATATAGTAATTTAGTGTTGACCAGTGTTATGAGTTATTAGCAAAATGATGTTTCAACTATAACTCAATAATAAGTTAATTTTGTAAAAGTTAGGTCTGCACTGCCCCTGATACAGAGTTAGATGATGACGTGATGTAGAAACATATACTGAAAGTATGGATTTGTTATAGACATTCTGCTGATACAAGACAATGAATAATGATATTGTTCATTAAAAGTTATTTCCAGCCTATCTAATATATGGAAAATTAGCATACAAGTGAGACAACCAAGAATACAAATAAAAACAAACATACAAGACATAAAAATGGACAAAACAAAGTTGAGATAATATAAACAGCAAATAGCAGATGTAGGTAGAAAGTTACAAGTACAGATATGGTGGTGTACTCAGTGTGTACAGATCCATATGAAGATGAAGATGATGGAGACTTTGAAAGGAAGAAGATGAGATATGCAGATTCAGGTAAAAGAGCATGGGTGACAACCATATATTAAACCAGTATAGATAGGTGTTAGGAATTTGGCTTGAGAGTTTGTGTGCTAAGGCCACCAATGAAAGAATTGTCTGAGAGGAGCAGTCAGTAGTTGTGGATAAGGTGGTCACAGGTTGGTTGGGGAAGGGTAGATTGTGATTGATTGTGTAGGTGTAGCACAATGTAGCATATGCCATTGATGTATTAGTGTAGTGTAGTGTGTAAAGTCTATATGGAACTGGCACAGCCTACTGTGTTCACAAGTGTGTGTATTTCACTGCATGGATGGGTTTAATTTGACCAATAGGGGAAAAATACAAGATACAAATTAAAAGACCTAATAGCTAAAAATGACTTCTGTTTAGTCTAAAGCGATTTTTGTATACTTACCATTGAGTTATGTTCAACCTCAGTGATAGTTGGCCTTGGTTATCGCACAATTCTGTTTTTGTTTACTTTTTTCAGGGAAATACTGTACCAGTTATCATTCATCCAACCGGTTTTCATTAGCGTGCCCACGCAACTCACTGCTAATTTCACAAAAACGAAGCATTCACCCAAACGTTCTTCACTCACCCCTACTTTCATCATTCATTCTGGCTTTGTTTGTTGTTTTTAATGTTAAAAAACTCAAACACGGCACACTAATCCAATGGCGAGCAGTGCTACCGCCTGAAAACGGGTATGACCACAAATAGCGGCTGAGAACCCCAGAATGGGTGTACAAAACAAAGGCTGGACCACACCTCCACGTTCTAAAACAATACGCAAACCCATAAGCATGATGTTAAATGTTAATTTATCAATTTCATTAGTCTTTGTTTTTATTTCTCATTGTTCTTTGTATGTAAGACTATAGTTCTATTCAAAACTTATTTTTGTTAATATTTTAGTGTCTGCAACATTGATTGGATTTACATTATTTCTTATGGGAAATATTGCTTCAGTTATCGTTAGAAGGCATTAATGACGAAAACGGAGGTTCCACTGTATGCCTTTAATGTATTGTAGTTTTTATATTTGTATCCATTATTTTTTATTATGATTTAATTATTGTATTATTTTGTTACAGTTCGCTAATTATGTGTGACCAAAATACAAAAAGTGATGAATTCACTTTTTAAAGATTTGTTTTATTTTAAATGTAAGGATAATGACGTTTATAAGTAGCTTTTAAGTTTGACGTTTGTTGTTCGCTGGTGTTTGTACAGGCTGATTCTGGGGCGTGAGGGACTTTTATTTTGAAACGTGAAAAGTCTTTCCTGCCATTTTGAAAATTGTCCCCATTTGTTTTCACACATCGCTGCTGCGTCCTACGCTGTGTAGCTCACTGTTCGTTAAATACAATTCAGCTTTTGGACGTTGAAACGTTTAAAATGAGTGTTATTGACTATGTGCGGGACATGGCGGCCGCAGGGCTTCACTCTAATGTCCGGATTTTGAGCAGTCTGCTCCTCACCATGAGCACCAACAACCCGTGAGTGAAAACTTCACTTCCCTCGGTTAACATCATCCAGCTGAGCTCACTGTGCTGTTTGGCTGTGGAGCGCTTTTGTAACTTGTGTAACATTATCTCACGGCAGTTGTGTTGTATTTACTCATTTAACAGGAACATTAGAGCCAGTGAGACTGTTAACCTAGCGGCTACCAGCCTGACACACATTAGCCAGCTAGCAGAGCTACTTTAGTTTTTCACTTTCTCCGTCAGCCTCTAAACTGAGGCTTTTACGTCAGAGAAGCTAAATTATAGTGTGATATAATTTTACTGTCGGGATGTAGCTAACTAAGTTTAGTAGCTGGCTTCTTTAAAAAGTTATCTAGGTCACTATAAAGCACAGATAGACCGCTGTTAAAACGGTTCTTTTGCGATTTTTAAATCATTGTTATTGTTGCGACATTGCGAGGTTTTGCTGTGGAATACAACATATACATGCAAAAATTTGTTTGTGTAATAAAACAATATTAAGAGTAGCTTTAATAGCATACATCTCTGTAATATGAAGTTAGTCTATGTAAAGTGAAGTTACCGACATTATCTACGTCTATTTATCTGTATTGTATTGTGCTAAATGCTGCTAAATTTCCTTGGAGATCAATAAAATCTTTCTGTCTACCTCTCTAACTCCATCTATTTATATGTCCCTGTCTCTCTTTGTCTCTATTTTTCTGTATATCTCCCTGTCTTTATTGATCTACCTTTTGTGTGTGTGTGTGTATGTGTGTGTGTGTGTGTGTGTGTATGTGTATGTATGTATATATGTATATGTATGTATATATATTCCACCTCTAAAATGTAGTGTGGGGTCTGTTGTTACAGCCTCACTGCCAATATTTAGGTGTGTAAACTACTCTCTGAATGAAGAGGGGCACTAAACAATCCAATAAAATGAATCCAAGCAGGTCTCTCTGTGTGGGTCATGTAAGGACAGGGCTCCACTATAGAGATTCCACAGTCAGTATTTTGAAGTTTAGCATTTTACCCAATTATAACTCACATACTTTACATTTAAACTCACAGGTGACCACATTTTGTTTATTTCGGCATCTAACTGAAAGTGTTTGGGAGGAAAAGTTGTGACTAATAGCCTCTGTTTGCTAAGCTAAGTAACATTACTAACTGGATTGTGTTAAAGGTGAGCTGATATGGTTGATGAAATGTTGATACTCCTACAGGGAACTTTTCTCTCCGGCCCAGAAGTACCAGCTCCTGGTCTACCATGCCGATGCCATCTTCCATGATAAAGAATACAGAAATGCAGCCTGTAAGTACAACATGGCACTGCAGCAAAAGAAAGTACTGAGCAAAGCTTCCAAAGTGAGACCGTCAAGCACCGGTGGCTCATCTTCAGTGCAAACCCAGGTGAGGTGATCTTTGGTCTAGAGATGAGTAGTAATAGATAAATGTATGTAACATTATATTCTAGGGTTGGGTATCATCACTGATTACCTGAGTTGATGTAATTCTGATTGACCAGCTCCCGATTTGGTTTGATTTCCGATAGAATTTGATTTGATTCAGTATCAATTCATTTAGGGGTCTTTAAGTTACAGTAACAGGTTTTATTTGGTTATAAAAGAGATTTTCAGAGAATAAATGTAACTGGACAAGGAACACTGGACCTACCATAATTATAAATACTAGTGTTTACATTAAGAATTAACCCAGAACACACACACACCAAATTTTATAGTCTCACATTTTATAATTGTTACGTTAAGTCAACCTCAAGTTAAAGCTGACATTTCTTCACCTTGTTAGTTCATGAAACCCAAAGTGTCTCATAATTTAAAAGACAAAGTTTATTTAAAGAGTTTTAAATGTTGCTATTTAAGCTGTTTCCCTTTGTTTTTGACATGAAATGTGCAAGCTGCAGGCTTAAAGTTAAGCAGTCTGTGTGGAGTCAACAGAAGAAGACCATATTAAACCCAAAACATATATTTTTGGTCTATTATTGATGATACTGATATTGATTTGGCATTGCAAACATGTTTCTTTACTGTGCGTATGACTATAAAGCTTTGAATCTTGAATTGCAGGGACTTGTACTGAGTTTTAAGGAAGGCATTATTATTTGAAAATACTCAAAAGTGCAAATCTTAGTTTTAAAATGTGACCAGTTACTAGCAATGTCTGATGAATATATATTGAACTTTTGATATGTTTTCTAGAACTTGCCCTCAGAGATTGAAGTGAAGTACAAGATTGCAGAGTGTTACACCATTCTGAAGCTGGATAAAGATGCAATCTCTGTGTTGGATGGGATTCCTTCGAGGCAGAGAACTCCCAAGGTGTTTTTTTCCATCTAAATGCTGTTAATGCATTCAGCTACTGAAATCAACATTTAGATCCTTACAAGCTGTGTAATTTGTTTCTGTGAGCTTAACATGTAGTTGTGTGTTTACTTTAATCATTACAGATCAACATGATGCTGGCGAATCTTTATCGGAAGGCTGGCCAGGAGAGGTCGGCAGTAACAAGCTACAAAGAAGTTCTGAGGCAGTGCCCACTAGCACTGGATGCCATTATTGGTGGGTAACAGTAAAGCTTTATATTCACTACTGCTCAAATGTTCAGGTCACCCATTATAATGAATATTTTTTATGACAACACAAACTATTATATAAGCTTACTGAAGCCTATATTCTCACTGTCAGTAACCTGTGGGGGACACCAAAACTGAACTTACGTATATGTTTACGGCATTTGGCAGACGCTCTTTTCCAGTGGAACGTACAACAGTGCTCTGTTTCCATTAAGATAATTATCTCTGCTACTACAGACAGGATGGAGTCAAAACTATGGATTTCAGACACTGTCAGAACAAAACTATTACTAATACATAGAAAGATACACAATATCAGAGCATTTCAATGCATTACAATAAGTGTTTTAAATTAGCACTTGCTTAAATGTTCAACAAAGAGAAGGGTCTTCAATCTGCATTTAAAGACTGCAAAGAACTCTACTTGTGGGAGTTTGTTCCACCACCTCGGTGCAAGGACAGAGAAGAGTCTTGATGCTGGTCTTGCGACTTGAGACTTGACCATTGCCATTAGGTAGGAAAGGGCTGGTGCATTTCTTGCTTTTGTAGGTGAGCATTAGGGTTTTAAATCTAACGTGAGCAGTTACAGGAAGCCAGTGAAATGAATGCAGCAGCAGAGTGACGTGAGAGAACCTGAGCAGATTGAATACCAGCTGAGCAGCTGCTTTCTGGATCAGCTGCAGGAGCCTGATGGCTTGCATAGCAAGATCAGCCAGGAGCGAGGTGCAGTAGTCCAGTCTTGGGATTAAAAGCAGTGGTACTGTCCTGCCTCACCCTTTTGTCATAGACACTTGAGTTTTAAGTGTGGGTGTTGTCATAATCTCAAAATGTCATGGAAAATTCCAGGGGACCTAAAACTTTTGAGAAGCGGTGTATTTGTACGAACATTTCCAAATCAGTAGCATGATCAGTGAGTGGTCCTGCTCTGTTCTTCAGCTCAATTTACTATGTGCTGAGTGCTTCACTAAGATAAGCTACATGTGCTGGCTTGCAGGGCTGCTCTCTCTGTCAGTGAAAGGAGCTGAGGTGGCCTCTATGACCATGGATGTGATTCAGAGTATCCCTAATCTGGACTGGCTCTCTGTTTGGATCAAAGCCTACGCCTTCATCCATGGTGGAGACAATCACAGAGCTATCAATACTATCTGGTGAGGAAACTGCTTCATCTAGCCTATTCATTCTTAATTACTGTTTACTTCAGTAGACACCCATGTTCTCATTTCCCGTCCTCGAACACGTCCATTTAGTTAGTCCCCCACTTTCACAATAAGCTCACTGGATGAAAAATAGTCCTAAAAACACATGTAATGCCTCCACAAATATGAATAACATCAATGTTCAGCCGCTCTTTCATCAAAGAACTGCTCAGTTCTGCCTGATTTTGTGGATGATTTCTGGCGTTTTAGTTGTTGTTCCAGGACGTCCCACAGATTTTCAAGTGCATTCAAATCTGGTATGGCATTAATTTACTTTTTTGGACATTAATTCATTCATTCATTCATTATCACACCTGCTTATTCCTTATCAGGTCAGTCCCCCACCCCCTCACCGGGCGCAGGGCAGGGCATTACATTAATCAACTAAGGACAGGGCACCAATCCATCGCTGGGTGACACACACACACACACACATACACACCTACGGACAATTTAGATTACCCAATTCATCTGATCCCCATGTTTTTGGACTGTGGGAGGAAACCGGAGTCCCTGGAGGAAACCCACGCAGACACGGGGAGAACATGAGAAGTGGGGACTTAGCCGTTTTTTCGAGCCAGCCACTACTCAAGTAGCTTTTCTGGACATTTTCTGATGTAAATACGTCCTTTTTGTTTTTGTAGCTCACTTGAGAAGAAGTCTCTTCTGAGGGACAATGTGGATCTGTTAGTCAGCCTAGCAGATGTGTACTTCAGAGCTGGTGACACAAAGAACGCCATCTTGAAATTTGAACAGGCACAGATGATGGACCCATATCTAATCAAAGGTATACAAATCTTAATGCCGGACACCTCGTACATGTCAGTATGGCAGTGTCGAGGGCTGTTTTGCATACGTTATGTGATCGGCTGCTGTGATTGGCAGACTGGCTGAGGCTGTATTGTGTATATCGTGCTTGTTGATAGGTATGGATGTGTATGGTTACCTAATGGCTCGAGAAGGGCACCTGGAAGATGTGGAGGTTCTGGGAGGTCGACTGTTCAACATCTCTGATCAACATGCTGAACCCTGGGTAATTTCTGGGTGAGTAAGATGAAATACTGGCCCAGCATTTTTCTGCAGAACTGTTACTACATTGGAAGGCAAGGCAGAGAATTTACCCTCATCCCCTGTGCCCCTGCCTTAAAGAATATAATTTGCTAAAAAGATGAATAGGCTTAGATTATGACAACTCTCATCAGCCATGCACTGTTTTGTTTTCCAGGTGTCACAGTTTCTACAGTAAGCGCTACTCTCGAGCTCTCTACTTGGGGGCCAAAGCCATTCAGCTGAACAGTAACAGTGTGCAGGCACTCCTCCTGAAGGGGGCAGCACTGCGTAACATGAATCGAGTACAGGAAGCCATCATTCATTTCAGAGAGGCCATGAGACTGGCACCCTGCCGATTGGACTGTTATGAAGGTTAGAGGGTTATTGAGTATTTCTACAATAGAGAGTAAAAGACTTTCTCAGGTAATTTCAACACATTTGCAAATCTCTGTTCTTATTAAAGGTCTAATTGACTGTTACCTGGCATCTAACGGGATCCGTGAGGCAATGGGGATGGCTAATAATATATATAAGACTCTTGGTGCCAATGCCCAAACTCTGACCATCCTGGCTACAGTGTGTCTGGAGGATCCGATGACGCAGGAGAAGGCTAAAACACTGCTGGACAAAGCTCTTGCCCAGAGGCCTGACTATATAAAGGCTGTAGTGAAGAAAGCAGAACTCTTAAGTATGTAACCAGTTCTTATGGATCATAGAAAACATATTTCATCACATTTTTTTGGAGACATTTTTCATTCATATTCATATTTCAGTCTGATTTTTCAGAGAGCTCTGATGTGAACTAATATCTTTTTTTTTTATTTGTTTTTTTTAATGGTGGTGATGGAAACCAAGGTTTATGATGTCTACAATACAAGTATAGCCATTTTGGTTACTGTCTGAAACTTCTGTTGAGTTTTAATAAGCAGTGTTATTAATGGTATATTAGAGTTAAGCCTGAAAGGCTTTGGGGGCTATTTTGGGAAATGCTGCATGTGCTTCTCTGCCATAAATGGATTTAAAAATAGATTTTAGGCCAAAACCTTATCTCGGGCATCAGGCAGTGTATTCATAAAGCTTTCATGTTATAACTTTGTATGGTAGCTGTTAGAGGCATTAAATGCTTCAGACTTCTGGTTCCCATCACTACTTCTGTGCACAATTGGGTCTCAGTAAG
>BRDA01003706.1:66116-84834 GCA_036984385.1 Crenuchus spilurus
TTCCAAATCAGGTGTCCACCCAACAAATAAAAAAATGTAATAAACTCACTGAACCCCACTATAACACAGAGAGAGGAACTGAAACTAGACAATTATACCGAGAAAACTTTTTTAACACTCCTAGTGACCTGATTTTATATGTTATAACTTTGTATGGTAGCTGTTAGAGGCATTAAATGCTTCAGACTTCTGGTTCCCATCACTACTTCTGTGCACAATTGGGTCTCAGTAAGTTTCTGTAGAACATTTCACATCAAACCACTGAATGTATTTGTTTATATTTTAGTCCAGTGATCCTCACAATTTTTTCAAAAGAGCCATATTAACAGATCAAAGTCAAGGAGAGAGACACAATATCACCCCAAGTCACTCAAATAATGTAAAAAAATAAACAACCCACCTGTGGACTAAACCTTTGCACACTGAATATACTGCTCTAACTAGCTTATAGAATCGCTGCTGCCATGTAGCCACACTGCTGCAGGGTTGCCAGGTCCAACAAAAATATCCAGCCTAAAGTCAGTCTAAAATGCCCTTTAGAAGCTTAAACTAGCCCAGAATATGTCTGTCACATGTTTGAAGCGAATGGCAAAACAACTGTGTACGAGTGTACGACTTAGTATTTTGTTTATAAGGGATTTATTATGATTATTGCTGTTTATCTTAAAGTCATTAATAATATGGTAACATGAGTGTTTTATTAGTTCTTTTATAAGTGTTAAACCGTGAACCTGGCAACAGCAGAGTCTCCTGCAGCCTGCTGTTGGAAACAGTGCCTGTGTTGCCAGGTTCCACAGTATCCCCCATTTGGAACCAACTTTAATTGAGGCAAAATGAGAGGGCAAGTGCTTGGAATGTAAAGCGCATTACAGTATATGTCTCTGTAGCATGCTTTAAAAATACTTTGGCTGTGCTGGCGTACTTTCGTAACCGGTCACGAGAGCCACCAATAAAGCACGGCGAGCAATGAGTATCATAGCATTTTTTGTTGTTTGACCTAAAACTGTTTTGTGTTTTGTAGATCCACAGTTATCTGTGCTGGTACTGAATGTATGTACATTTGTCTTATTCAGGTCGAGAACAGAAATATGAAGAGGGTATAGCACTTCTGCGAAATACGCTGACCAATCAGAGTGACTGCATGCTCCACAGAATGCTGGGGGATTTCTTAGTAGCTGTCAATGACTATCAGGAGGCCATGGACCAATACAGCATAGCACTGAGGTATCCACACCTTCCTTTACTAGTTCATCCTTACTGTAACTAAGATTTATCAACTAGCTCTTCAGCCGTGGGACCTTAATTTGCCTTTCAGTGAGGGAATGTACAGTCCTGTGCAAAAGTTTGGACATCTAGTCAAATGAGTTTTTGTTGATTTTAAAATAATTAAAATATCTTCTGCAGGTTTACAGACTTGGATGTGGTATGGTGTTGAACATTTTGCTGCATGATTGCTATTTATTTTTTAATTTTTAATTATTTTTCACATGGGTGGTGAAACAAAATCAACATAAAAATATATACATCATACTGAGGGTTTTGCACATTTCTGCACTTCAGTTTACATATTACAATAAATATTTACATTTCTGCAATTCAGAATTACAATTTTTGCAAAACATTTATAATTTTTGTACATGCACTTGTATGTTTATATCATATGTTTATGTATTTATTTACTTTGCATTTCCTAAAAAATCCATTCAGGTAAAATACACATTATGCACATTGTGAACATGCTGCCCCGTGTTTATTAAACTGTGTTATTAGAAGGGCTCCGAGTGGCTCAGCTAAGGACTAATGTGCTCTCACTATGATCACTGGATCACAAGGCTGAATCCTTGCTGTCAGCAGCTGAGGCCTGAGAGAGCGTGAAATTGGCTGTGCTCTCTCTGGGCAGGATAGATGGCGCTCTCTGTCCATCACTACTAGGTAATGTCCACATGTTCAGGCATCTGTTGGCCAATCCCTCAGAGCGGTGGGATCCTGTGCTTTACTCCGAGCACATCCGACTTGGCTACTGTAGCTAAAACTTACTTACTCTTACTCCCAGGGCCATTTATATCGAAGTTGATATTTAGCCGCACCAACAAAACCCCTCCAGTCTGATCGGTTCTCCACATCATCTTCAGTCGCCCCACTCCTCTCTTGTCATCCTTTACTTGATTCCACCATCTTTGCTTCGGTCTCCCACTGGGTCGTCTTCCTTCAGGATTAGACTTCATCACCACCTTCTCCTCTTCTCAGTACATGTCCAGCCCATCGGATCCTTCTACACTTTATTTCACTCATTATGTCTCACTATTGTAGAGGTTCCTGATTTCTGTGTTTTCTTCTCCATTCTCCTTGTTCGCAAGTAGGCCCGTATATCTTTCATAGTACTTTATTCTCAAACACTATAAGCTTTTTCTCTTCTTTAGTCTCCATCTCTCATCCATACAGTAATACAGGGCATGTTATTGATTTGTAGTCTGATTTTTGTTTTGTATGATGTTGCATGCCTGCAGACATTTATTAGCTGAGTTAATTCTGCTTTGTATCTCTGGTTTGTCTGTGTTCTGATTTGATATGCTTACTCCAAGATATTTAAATTCGTTTACTTGTTCAAGCTCCATCGATTTGTAAAGCTCCTCCTCTTTGATTCTGGTTCCAGGTAAAATGCATGCGCTTAGTTTTTGTGTCATTTGTCTTCTGACCAATGTTCTCTGCTTCCCTCATCAAAATTTTGGTTAGGGTCTTTAAATCTTCCGGCTAAAAGCCACAGGTAAATTTTCTTGAACCAATCAATAAAATGCTCTACATGTCTTGACCTTTGCAAAAAAAGGTCTTTGGTTTGTTGAGTGGAGTAGAGCTTGTTTCATCAACAGCGTTTGTCTCACCTCCCACAACATACATATTTCCGGCACTCCTACCCACAATCCTAATATGAATCGGATTAATTATATAGAGTGCTTTAAATGATGTATTTAATATAGTGCTTAAATACTTGCGTATTTATTAAAACAGCAAAATATTATTTAGGTTATAATGAATAATTATTAGGGCAGCACAGAGGGGCGGGGCACAGCACTGTCCCATTTCCTCCTACAAACACATGCAGTCTGCTGAATTGGAGATGGTGTGTGTGTGTGTGTGTCCGGTCCAAGCACGCTTTTCGCAGCTGAAACGGTCTACCGGTTCAGTGATTGCAGTAGCACAGTGACGCACACTTCATGTTCATGTGACGCTTCACCAAAATTTTGATTTTATTACTTTCTTACTGATTGATTAGCTGTTTAATGTTCATAATGCAGGGCAACCATTTCATGATTATCATTCTGTAGACTATTTATTCATTTGTGGGATTTTTTTACATGTATGCACCATTTTTGGATTGATTAAACGCCCGCTCCCACTAAAAACGGTTACATTTAAAACCAAAGGTGTTGTGATGGGTCCCGCGAGTTCAGATGATGCAGTGCAGATCTCTAGAGCGGAGAACAGACTGTGAAACAAAATTGAACATGCACATGACAAAAACTGAGGTGACTAGAAGTTGTGTAATAAATGATGTGAAACAGGCATTCACAGCGATAACCATGCAGTTTTCTTGTCTCTTAGCCTGGATCCAAATGACCAGAAGTCTCTGGAAGGTATGCAGAAAATGGAGAAGGAAGAAAGTCCCACAGACGCCACGGTGGAGCTGGACGGAGATGATATGGAGGGCAGTGGAGAGGAGGGTGATCTAGAGGGCAGTGACAGTGAGGCAGCACAGTGGGCTGACCAGGAACAGTGGTTTGGCATGCAGTGACCTCGGTCACGAGTGCTGAACACCTCTGAGTAGCTGGGCTGATCTAGGAACAGCTCTCTGCTGACTCATATTATTCAGCAGTTTAACAAGCATATACTGATCCTAGATCACCGCTGTTACTCTTAAGGAGTTACGTATTGTAGGCTTACAAACACTGGTGCAGTGCCTCCTGCTGGCTGGGAGATGTGTCCAAGCAGAGAAAACGTCTTTTCTGACGTCTGATGGCTCGAGCCGTGTATGAACGTGGACGATTCTGTTACAGGTGGTCTTTACGAACCACCTCAGAACGTGTAGAGGAACCTAAGCACCATCACTTCTGTATCTGCGACCTCTACAAGAGGTGTGATTGTGTATGACAGTGTTGCCCTCTGCTGGTGCATGACACAAATGATCAATATAGGATACAGAGCTTGTTTGAATTGAGCCTTTCTACTTTGCCCAAGTGTGAATGCTCCTGCCACTTTTTTCTGGGGATTTTCCAGGTGATATCAAGAACTCTCTTTTCACAGACCTTGTTTTTACTGAAACTGCTGAACATAATCTTAACCTGTGCTACATGTGCTGTTCTTGGTCTTGTAAGAAGTTGCCTTTCACTAAGGACTAACAACTGTATAGAAGAGCCAAATGACATAAAAGGCTCCCTGCCAGCATATTCAGGCCAAAATTGTCTAATTTACAGATTTCAATTCATGTAGCCTGAAGTGCTCTCTGTGGTGTTGCTTTTTTATTCTAATGTTTAACATTGTGAACTGTGAATAATCCTATTTTTGAATGGTAAGAAATAAAAATCATGACGGATGCTATAGTCAGCTTTCTGCTTTTGCTCTTAAAACTATTTTAAACTCCAAGCTTTGTTTTTGTCATATCAGGGGAGACTTGGGACAGTTGCAGCATTCCTTATTCCTCCCATCAGACCGACTCGAAAGTTTATAATTTACTTCAAAAAGTTGTTCATTTTCTATTCATTACACATTAAAGTGACTCATTAAGTTGACATTTTCTTATGAAAACACATGGGGGACTAATTTTACATTTGGAAATGCATTAATAGAATATTATACTTAAGACATTAGAGGTAGTCAAATTCGACATGTGTACCTACAGGGTGGTGGTCAGTTGCAACATGTTTACCTCTTAAGTATTATCAATGCTGTGATGTGTAAATCATCTGTAAATGGTTGGCATAATTGTAAAACTGGTGTAAATTTAAACATTTGGTCTGTGTAGTCTGACGGTCTGGAGCGAAATGCAAGATGTGTTACAACCATCCCCAGTCTCCCATACATACACGTGTTTATAATGCAGAAAAACACAGCAGAAGTCATTTATTGTCGTTTTATTGACCATAAGTCATAGTGATAATTACAGTAGTCAACACTTGATGGGGCAGTGCCTTGCCACTGGTCATCATAGGAACTGTAAGAATGACTGGCTGTATGTCACTCCTCCATGCTGAAACTCAGCTGCTCTAAAGCAGGACGCACATCACTGTGCAAAGCAATAATTCTTAAAGTCATTTAGTAGATATACATCTCACAGAAAAAAATCCTTTGGAGAGAAAAAAAAAAAAGGTGCCTGTCCCTAATGCCATCTGATCATTCTTATATATATATATATATATATATATATTTTTTTTTTTTTTTATTAAGTGACATTGTGCTATACAAAAGCTTATTTTTACCAGCACAAAATGTCTGCGTACCTCAAGGCCCATGCACCATGAAGTAATTCAATTCCCTTTGATTTAATACATTTAAACTAATTTATCCAAAAACTCTTTACCAAGTCACTCAAAATGAACAAACCTATTTTGAGCATTACTTTTTGCTAAACTAATTAAATCAGTTTTGTTTTTTTTAGCACAGTTGGCATGCAGGTCCTGGATGATGTGGTACTGCTCAAAACACACACGCTAAACTACTGAAACCTTTACAGCTTCTGCAAGGATTACAGAGAGCCAGCCAGGCTCACACGGCCCGCGCTGAGGAAAGAGAGAGAGAGAGAGATGTAAAAACAGACAGGCTGCTCAGAAATGGCTAAAGAAATAAACAGAAATGCAAAGAAAGCTTAAAATGTATAAATACAAATAAAACAAACACTTTTGAAACCTCAACATACAAAAGCTAGAGGGTCACAGCACCGCAGTTTAATATCCTGCTTCTTTAAATCTTAATCCAGATTATGCTAATGAGTGTTTAAACTAATAAACATTTGATTTAGGAACATTTCATCACTTAATTCAAAACCATGGTTTTATTTTATTGCTTATAACAGAACTGCCAGTTTTAATAACCGTTGCATTCACACTAATTACACTGTCATTTATTTTTGAGTAATCAGAGAGAATCTGGCAGAAAATAGAATGATGGGAGAACTTGAGACGTGGCTGGTGTAAGAATTTGGCTCCAGCCTGAGTCCAGCACACCTGATCCAGGTAATGAACTTCAGGATCACCTGAATATCAGAGTCAGGTGTGATGGATTGGAGCTCTGGACTACTGTGATCATTTCTAAAAACTTATACAATTAACATCCAACTAAGCATCTGAATGTTGTACTTTTATTAACATTCACATGTGAATTTTCTTTCATTAAAAATCAGTAGCCCCACATGTTTTAGCCTCTGTGAGTCTCCAGAGAAGTTCAGAGAACATCAAGAAAGCTTAATATTTCAACAGCATTAATAGATTAAACTGTACAGTCTTGTGGCTGCTGCTCTAGCTTTGAAAGTTGGGGAACCAAACCTTACAAAAATGGAATGGAAACTATTTTTCCTACAGTAGTCATGAGGAAGTGAGGGTGTTACAGAAGTAGTTTACAGTCAGGTACTCGCCCTCGGAGCCAAGCAATGGGAGGGAACGACAAGCATTATTATTAAGACACACTAAGTGAAGCATGCTCTGCTAGGGAACCTGAATTCAAACATTCTTTGTCAAGTAGAGTTTAAAAAAATAGGGAGGATCTGTTAACTCAAACCTGTGCTATACACACACACACACACACACACATTTACACAGGCCTACACTCAGCAGGCACTTCTTAATGTCACAATCTCAGAATTCTTTAGCCTAAAACGCCATGACAACAGCGACGTTTGTGCTAAATTTATTCATTTGGATACTAAGATTTAAGCTGATATAAACACGCGTCACCACGCACTGGAAGTACGAGCATTGTGCCTCTAAGCCACAACCTCCGATGGGTCATGGAACATAAAAATAACCAAAACTGTGTCCAAGTTATGTTCATAAATACAGGAAGTATTTCTTCAGCTCTAGAACCATAAACAGACATTACTGCGCAAAAGCCAGGAGAACTCAGAAGCAACATGATGAATGTTACAATAAACAAAAGCACACATTTCTTGTTAATATCCCAATAAAAAGTAAATAAAAAGTTTTCTGTCTTCTTGTTGCACTCCAGACAGTAAATGGATGTTAATTTAATCTAATTATCTTAATCAAATATCTCAAGCAGCGCTCAGGAAATGGGAAATATAAACACACAACACTATATTTATACTAATGTATACCTTCTTGTGTCCGTTTCTGAGACTGCCAAAGACTTTTACGCAGTGCTGTATGTTAATTAAGGCGGTCACAATTAAATAATTAATAAAAAAATCTGCAATTAACAATTTGTTTCAGTGTAGCAACTTAAAGGACAAGTCTAAAGTAGCCAAATTAACTGAGCAGCTGTGTTACTTACTGTCTGTTGTCAGTTTAGAGCTACCAAGTATGGAAAAATAGAGCTTCAGCACAAATAAACATATTACTGACCACTACCCTCTAAAGCATCAACACCAACAGAACTTGTCCTAAGAGCCATCATGCTTCTACATTCATTTATTTACCTCAACAGAACTGAAATTCACATCTGCTTACTGCAAAATAAACGTGTGGAAAAATCACGATTCTCTAATATAATCATGATCAGCTAACAATGTAATAATCATGAAAGTCCTGATATTAATGGGACTTTTATATTGTCTAAACGCTCAAATTCAAAGCAGACATATTTAACATGAATTGGACACCTATGAAACTGAGGTAGCTGAATTCTGCTAGAAGCAGAGGACATAAACAATATATTATTCAAAGGTTCAAAGGCAAAAAAGGAACAAAGGACCAATAATCCATCAAATACACATCTTAAATGTCCTGTAACAACTGATTCAGAGCAGCAATGACATCTAGGACAGTGAGGTTGATGCCCTCTTTTCCTAAAAGTGAATAAATATCATACTGTACTGCACTGCAAGTCATTACATCTAACCAAGGTTTAAAAAGGGGAGCAAAGAACAATATAACCTTTATATTTAAAAAAAAAGTGTGCTTTAAAATGGAATGACTAAAACAAGAAGAACAGCAGTAATCACTCTGAACAGCTCTATAAAATCAGATACAGTTTGAGGTTCCTTGTGCAAACATTGAATTGGTTAATGTGTTTCCTGGGGGTGGGGCAGGAGTTGTGTGTTAGCATCACTGCAGGTCTCAGATCAGTCAGGAGGACCACAACAGGTGGTTGGTGTTAGTGTCTGTGCTGTAAAGCCACATCACCAGAGGGAGTGAGAGAGCTACAAAGGGCCAAGAGATGCCCTGTGTGCATGCAGAGAGAGAGCAGCCTCTCTGCTGGGGCTCTGGTTCTAGCTCTTTACCCGGCTCCAGGTAGTTTCGCGCCACAAACTTGAGCAGCTCGTCCATCAGGATGACGGGCAGAGAGATTTTCAGCACCATCAGCCACTGCGTCACATTCAGAGGAGTGATCTGGAAAATGACCTGAGCACAAAGAAAGAGGGGAGGATGGAGAGTGTCAAAAAGAGCAAAAGAGGGCAGATAAAAATTTTTAGTAGTTTTGCCTTTTTCTGTATTAATCTAAAAATGCTTAAAGACATAAAATCACATTTTCTGTGTTTTTACACCTATATTTGGGTACTTGGAGTACTTAATGACTGGTTCAGGAGTTAGCCACACCCTCCGGCCAACGTAACTCCACCCAGAACTTTTAAAATACAGCCAGCCATTTTATATTTACACATAGCTACATACAAACACACACAGTGGGTGGATTATGATGATTTTTGATGGCAACATCCAATTAATGCTGGCAAAAACATGAATTTGAGCTTTTATCTTAAAGTGAAACCTCGTTGTTGAGTGAAAGTGCATTTGATCATTTTTATGCTGCTGTGGTCCTGCTTTGGTCATGTGTTACTGTGTTTTGACTACATTGCAGTGAGGCTGTATTCATAGACTGGATCTGTATCTAAAAAAAACTGTTAACTTCAGCTTCACACTCAAGGCTGCAACTAACTTATCAGCATCTTATTCCAACTTTCAGTTCCACCTTAAAAGGAAGCAGCAGTAGTATAACATGCATATAACTAGTTTGAGCATGTACATAAAACCTGCCTCCTTAAATCCTGCCATACATCAGACAAGCTTATCTGACTACTAACCCATTGAGGTATTTTGACCAAAAAATGAGATTTCTTTTAGACTCTCAGGCAACTTGTTAACTAAAAGTTAAATTGGGACATGGGACCTTTAAAACAAATGACACTGCAATTAGTTAAACTTCATAAGAGAATATATCAGATTAAAAGCTTAATTGCAGGGAGATGATGAGCAGAATGAGGAGACTACAGCATCAAAAGTGGACAAATTTTCATTCAATCGCAAAATGGAAAAAAAAATAAATAAATAAATAAATCAATGAAAAAAAATTTAAACTGCAAGAGCATGATGAGCAGAAAGAGAAATAGAGAATAAGAAAACAGGCATTGGGAGAAAATGATAAACTTCCCTGATGAAAGGGTCTTTGTGCACACTTCCACCCCCTGAATTTTGCATTACACTAATTTTATCAAACTGTCATTATAATAATTCTGTAACATTACAATACGACCTCAGATTAAACTCCTATTCCTAGTGCAAGGTGACCTGATCGCAGGAGAGTAAGATCTGAAGAGTAAGGCTGGGACTAAAGTGCACCAAAATCCTTGTGTTTTTTTCCCAGGATGTCAGGACAGTTCCAGAACTTTTATAACAAGATGATGTCAAGTTAAAATCCCATTCTTGGCTCACACACTACTACAGACTGCCAAACTGTGGATCTCCAGAGTGGCCTGCTCTTTCTCCTCTGTGACATCTTACCGGCAGGGGCTCCACATAGAGGATGAGGAAGTGCAAGGACATGGAAAGGCAAATGGCTCCCAAAAGCCACACATTCTCCCATGGGGGCATCCGCAGCAGAGACTGATTCTCAGACAGACTGCACACAAAGACAGAGTGGAAGTATTATTTATAGTGTAAAAAAGTAGTCTGACAGTTTATTTATTTTCCTACCTCCTGATCCTATTTTTGGAGTAACTATTTATGTAAACTTGATGCAAGAAATGTACATTTACTCCATTACATTAGTTACCAATTCTTTAGTGCCACTTGTGTTTAATAACTGTAGTTACACATTAAATGGTGTCAATATAACTTGTAATTAGTGCTGAGCGATAAAACAATATAAATTTTTTTTTCACGATTTCACAAGTTTTTCCCTCAATGACGATGATAAGCCGGGACAATAGAATTCGATAAGCATTAATGTTCGTTTCCATTTCACGTCTAAGCAGCTTGACTGAGTTCTGACGTGTAATACTGTTGCGTGCTACCTCCTCTTCACCAGCGCCGCCAAAATGCACTGTTGTGTTTAATACAAGCGTGTGATTGGCCGGACGAGAGAGCGCGAGGTCGCTGTGTGCTCGTCTGTGCGTCTGTGTGAGGGAAGAAGGGGGGGGGGGGCTCGCTGTATGAATGTCAGCTGGAGTGCTAGCCATTCGCATATTAGCTTGGCTCTCTAGCCTGTTGTTATTTTGGAGTGGCTGCATCCGACAGCAATCACTAAGTTTCAACAATAAATATTTTATAATAAAATAAAATAAAATAAAAAATAAAATAAAAAAAACGACTGTAAATATTTTTCTCGTCCATCCTTTCAACGCGTCCAGCCGGATGCTACAATATTATGTTCTGGCAATAATCATTTTAATATTTTAAATAGTAACATTTATTATTTAGTCTGATGTTTTTAGAAAGATGTTGTTTAAAACTATGACAGTGTTAGAAAATGTAATATCATAATTATCGAGATTGATCAATATAGAAAAATTTATCATGATAATTTTTGGCTATATCGCCCAGCTCTACTTGTAATGCATTCACTGTTATAGATGGAGTACAGCAGTGCAGCTTCTGTAATTACACAAATGTAATAGCAAATTCTCTCACCTTCACTACCACAATTACATTTTTGTAATAGCAACAGTAATTACCTTTAAGTGTCACTTCCCACTCCACCCCAAGACTGAACAGCAGTTTCGCTGGTATTCTAAAGACATACATTAGTTCTGTATCCTCCAGTTTTACCCCAGTCACAATTTAAATAATTTATGCAACCAGTGTTTAAGGGTGCTTTCACACCTGAAAGTCTGGAGGACCATGATCTGAACCAAGGTTTGTGCTTCTGTTTTGTATATATGTTGGTTAGGTTTGTTTTCACATTGCATTTTTGTGAGGGGACCAAAGACTTTTAGAAGGACACGCCCACGTGGTGTCGTCATCACATATGTGCGTTGCTTCTTCCTACACTCGACACTGATTGGTTTGTAGAAAGACCTGTGTCTGACACGTTTATACTTTTATATACTGATGCCGCAGTTTCTTTAGTTTAGGTTATTATTTCACATCCTTTCTCCTCTCAGAAAATAAGCTGCACGTTTCAACGTTTTTTAAGCGGACTTTGTTCATTGGACCAAAATTATATTAAACATGTCTTCTCCTCCTCACTCCATGTGCTACCATGGCTCGTTACTGCTGTTCTAGTTACTTTACTTTTATTATTGTTGTTGAACGCTTGCGTCAACTTCCTGCATTTGGTCCAAAAGTCCAAACCTTCTAGAAAAGTGTGTTCACACTGCACACATCTACTCAAGACTGCATATCACCTGCACAATATGGCATGTCTGCCCTCTGCTTCACAAAAGCTGCTAAACACTTTCATTTTCTCCCACATTGATTACTGCAAGTCCTTCTTTAATGGTCTCTCTGCCAAAGCGCTCAAAAACCTTCAATTTATTTGATCACATGTGTAATCACGTGGGGGAATGTTATTAGTTATCAACATACACTTGTGTAAACACATTAGTCAAAAGTCAAATTGAAACTATTACACAAGCTGCACTGCTGTAATCAATTCTGTAACAGTGATGACCATTAACAATACAAGACAGTGTAACTGTAAGCGTAACTTCACAGTTAGTAGATACATAATATAAAGTGGATTTTTGTCTGGGTTGTAGTTACACTGGCTCAGCACTTGTTCTTTATGAAGTGTCGCAATTCTGAATCAGACTAGAAATAAATCAGAAAGAACACAACAACTAAACAACCATCACCTTTTACGCTAATAAATGATGGATGTGCTAGTAAATTCTAAAGTATTTCTGAGTATTTAGGCTACAGTATGCAATTTTAGCGATTGAGAAAAATTATGCCTTGCTGTTGAAAAGAGGATTAGTACAGTACTGTGCTGAAGAATGACCATAAGAATTTTTCCAGAACTACATTCAATTGTTAGTTAAGCCTCCACTATGTATTATTTTTTAATGGTCACTGGATTGGCTGCATAGGCTGCAGTGTTTTCTGCTTTGCACCGAACAATCACAGTTCCTGATTAGTGTTTTTGTACAATAAAATAATAAATAATAAATAAATAATACAAAAAAAAAATTGTAGTGTTAAATATACAATAATGCAATTTTAATATTAAATCACTGCTGATTTTTATTTAAAATTACAAGATATCATTACTGCAATATTAGTATTTTAGACTCCCTAACCAAATACTGTACCTCCTTATATCTACTGATCTCAAAGGTAATAAGTGTATGTTTATTTATTCACTACATCACCTTGTACAAGGTGAGACACTGCATCCCTGAACAAATCCTAGTCACATTAAATTCAAAATTCTCTATGTTTGTATGTAATTCTCTGTGTGACAGACCTGTTAAGAGCATTGCACATCTCAATGGTGACAAGTACAGACAGGGCCATGGTCATGGGGTACGGAGACTCAAACACGTGACATTCCAGATCATGAAACTCAGGATTATCAGGAGCACACTGCAGGAAGTGGCTCTGAGCATGTGTGAGAGTTACAGTGAGAGAGAAGAGACACCACACAGAGAGGGGAAATACCAGTTAAAGTCAAATAAACAAGGAAAAATCCACAAACATCTGAAATAAGCAAAGCTAAAATCACTCAACTTTAACTAAATGTGCTAAATCATAAACATAGCCAGAATAGGAAATATGCCAGTGTGATGTCCCTCAAGCTAAATTCCAGAAACATCACTGAGGCCTCACATAAGAACACGTACCAGCTGGTAGAGGGTGATCTGAGGTCCGTCATCAGCAACGGTGAACCACCAGGCTGCTGCCCCTACTGTAGCAGCACCCACATAGCCTGCAAGAAACACAGCGATTACCATCTGTAATTCTATACAATAAATGGCTCCCCTCATGGGAGAAACATAAAACCTCAGTTTAGTGCTCTCTTCACTTCACTTCACTAACTGATCATCACTTTAATGAAGAGAATCATGTATCAGGGCAGGATACATAAAACTACATTGCTGGTGTCCCCCATAACCATACTTGGCCATGTAGATTGGCCAGAAAAATCCAAAGAAAGCAAGTCATTAACTTAGATTTTTCCCACCCACATCCTACAGGCCACCACTGATGCCCATTATGTAATAATTTATCTAAATGTTATTTTAAGAAAGGTTGGATTAATGGTTCAGTTGAAGTCAAGCAAGTCTATTTGAGACTTAACCCATAAAAACCCAGGCACAGCTGTCCTTAAAGGAAAATTATTAGGGAGAAAATAATGTGCCTGCTGTATAAAAATAAATAAAAAGGTCTCACGAATACAATTTCACAAACTGTCACATACTAAACATCCTGGATGCAGGATTTCATGAAAATAAAGAGACTGAAAAAGTTGTTTGTGAACAGGATGGTGACATCACTGCAGGCTTGTATGGGTTACGAACTTGAGGTTTGATGTAAATAAGTTGTAAGTGTGCAGTTGTGCACAATGTAAATTTTAGCACGAATGTTTGTTTGGACTACATCTGAAGTACTTTTGTGAAGTTGCAATGCCAATAACATATGTTGCTCTTAGTGCTTATGAAGACTTACAGCCAATGGCCAGGTATCTGAAAAACAGCCAGCCAGAGATGAGTGGCTCCCTGGCATTTCGGGGGGGCTTGTTCATAATATCCAGGTCTGGGGGGTTGAATCCCAGAGCAGTGGCAGGCAGGCCATCTGTTACCAGGTTCACCCAAAGCAGCTGCACTGGGATCAGGGCCTCAGGGAAGCCCAATGCAGCAGTCAGGAAGATGCTGGTGTAGGGAGAGAACAAAATGTCAGTACAGAGAACTTCCTCAGTTCATTATCTCTTATTAATCAATGTTTTTAACTTTTATATAAATATAAAATATACTACTGGGAAGCTTAGAAAGGCTTTTGTGCTTTCTGGTAATACAACCTGACTGATATGCAGGCTATCAAAAGACTGAATGGGGACTAACCAGACAACCTCTCCCACATTGGAGGAGATGAGGTAGCGGATGAACTGTTTCATATTGTTGTAAATGGCTCGTCCTTCCTCAACAGCGGCCACAATGGATGAAAAGTTGTCGTCAGCGAGGACCATTTCCGAGGCTGTCTTGGCCACAGCAGTGCCAGAGCCCATGGCGATGCCAATCTCTGCCTTTTTCAGGGCAGGGGCATCATTCACCCCATCGCCTGTCTGTGGATGAAGAAACAGAATGATCACAATGACCATCAGTAATAATGGTTAAAGTATGAACTAGACATTACATGCAGAACATGTGTGAGTACAACAGAAGTTTAAGTGACCATGTAATATTCTCAATCCCTCAGGTCATGATCATTTGTCCATCCATCTTCTTAAACACTTGATCCAGTTCAGGGTCACGGTGAATCCCCATAACTGCTTCAGTTGGCATTGGGCAGGTCATTTAACTATTCTACCTAAAGCCCGGATGAAATGCCAATCCATCACTGACCACACACACATGGGTAATTTAGTGTAACCAATTCACCTGACCTCAATGTTTTTGGACTGTGGGAGGAAACCCGAGACCCTGGAGGAAACCCATGCAGCATGGGAGTAACATGGACAATCTGGATTTATCATAACTCTGGTTGGAAGTTTGAGAATAGAAATTAAAACCAAGCAGTAACTCAATTCCTGTACAAGAAACTGTTTTTTGGATGGAGCCTGACGGAGTACATTTAGTCTAACCAAAACAAAGCAAACAGGCTACAGAGAAGGGTTAACAGTTGTGTCAGTGTGGGTGGTTTGGAGGCTGTTACCATGGCAGTGATCTCATCAAATCCCTGAAGGAACTCCACAATCTTAGACTTATGCGAGGGCTCAACGCGAGCAAAGCAGCGGGCGGCCATAACTGCTTCACGCTGGGTGTGGGGTGAGAGGTCGTCAAATTCACGACCTGTGAAGGCCATGTGGTTGACATCATCGTCCTCGGAGAAGATGCCGATGCGTCTGCAGATGGCCACGGCTGTGCCCTTGTTATCACCTGTGATCATTATGACCCGGATGCCTGCTTGACGGCACAGTTTGATGGAGGCAGCCACTTCTGTCCTGGGAGGGTCCAGCATGCCCACGCAGCCCACAAAAGTCAGGTCAGACTGGACAGAACAAGTGCAAATCAAAACAACTGTGACTAACTGCCACTGCAGGTCTTATAGGGTAAAGAGTGGACTACAATTAACTGAATGATTAAATTTAGGGATGCACCGATACCAGCATCGGGTATCTGTCCGATACCACGTGCGTGTACTTGTACTCGTATTCATAAAAGTGCTCCGATACTACAGGATCCGATACCAGCGTGATGGGAGCTTCGTTTCCTTCTAACAGACAGTATTAGTTTGCGCCACAAAATAAATAAATAAATAAAATTAAAAAATAAAATTAAAAAAGAAGACGACGACTACGTACGGCAGCCGAGCTGAACAAGCCACTTAACGGCAGCGTGACTTTAACCAGCCCGGTAGTAGAGAAGGAGCAGCTATGTCCGCGGTGTGGAGGTATTTCCAAGTGAATGAACGAGACGAAAACTAAATAAAAACTAATATTTTAAAACGAAAACTATGACTAAAAGTATTAGACTTTACGTCGACAAATAAAAATGTCACAGAATGACTAAAATAATGTTTTTGTCCAGTAATCCGCTTTTTAAAGTAAACCTGCCGCACGTCTGACTTCCTCAAAGCAAGCTAAGCTCCACAGTCAGTCAGTCAACAACACAACGAGCTGAGGTCACAGCTGCAGCTTTGACGGAAGAGAAGAAGCGATTTATGGAGTAATTTCACTTTCGCTGCCACACAAAACAAAACAAAGCAAAGTTTGTGGATTTAAAATAACTGGGAAAAGCACTACTAACCTCAAGAGGTCCTCAGTTCTCACCACCACGAGCTTTACAAAAAGGTAAGCTAACGTAGTGTAGCTAGCTAGTTCGCTAACGGTGATGATTATGTATATCTGATATGTTTCATTTTTGAATGTTTCAGTGTATAAAGGGGACATGTGTAATCTGTTATTATTATCTTAGGTGTTTAGATTAAATAGATCACAAACACATCTAACTGGAGCCATAAGACACACATACAGCCTCCGTTTCATTTTAATTGTAAGTATTGATATTTATTAGGACTCATATTGGTACTTGGTATCGGCAAGTACTTAAATGTAAGTACTTGTACTCGGTTTGAAAAAATGTGGTATCGGTGCATCCGTAATTAAATTGTAATGACTTGTCTAACTCATGGAATGTCACATGGTATGATAACCGTGCAACAGTACAATGCGTCATAAAATGTAAAAAAAAAAAAAAAAAAAAAAAAAAAAAACAACAACATTGGAATAGTTAATAAGGAGAGCTCAGTATATGGAATGAATATACACTGAACATCAAACACTTGTCTCCTTGATATGCAAATCCCAAATTAGCAACAGAGGGAAGATAAACAGGCCAATTTCAAAATCCTGAACTGTTTTGCAATAGTCTAATTGTAGTTGTAATAAAGTAATTAATATTTAAGCCCCTAATTAGATGTTCCTCTATTACAGGGGTGGTTTGTATTTCACTCATGCTGTAGCAGTGCCAAAGACATGAAAAACAGAAGGGGAAAAAAAGAAATACTCAGGGGTAAATAAAAAATAAATGAGTATAAAAGATTATATGCATACAGGGATGCCTGTACATTCCAGGTTCACCCCTCACAGTTGTAGTGATTTATTTAAAAATGCTGATTCTGAGAGCCATTACAGTTCCTTGCTATAAACAGCCAATCAGAGCAGAGCTCCTCAAATTATTTACAAATCCTGAATTTCCCGCAAGGGATTAATAAAGTATATATCTATCTATCTATCTTGTTTCCTACTAGGTCCAAATAATAGGACTATAAATGGGCAATGAAAACTGCATTCAAGCATTTTTCATCCTGCCCAAAAATCATACACCTACTATGAAGATGGGATATTTTCCATTTCTGAACAAATGCATTCTATGGCACCTTCACAGAGTTGCATGAAAAAAAAATCTAAGACAATCTCTTGTCCAGTGACAACAGGTATAAAAATCTTTTGTGATTTTGAATCCATTTACATAGTTATTTAGTCACCACCTGTAAATACCCATATAAACAAAGCAATAAGTGAACTGTACCTCATACTCTGAGAAGCGTGCAGTATCACTAAGAACCATGTCCTCCTTCTTAGGTGGGGTGTCACGGGTGGCCAAAGCCAGGCAGCGTAGTGTGTCCCTCCCTGTGCCATACTCTCTGATCACCGCCATGATCTTGTCCTTAATGCCCTGAGACATGGGCACCCGAGTGCCGCCTACACGTACATGTGTGCATCTGTCAATTACTCCCTCTGGGGCTCCCTGCAAACATGCACAGGCATAATTAATGGAGTGAGCCAGAAAAGACTGATCAAACAATACCTGGCCTGCATTCATTAGTAACAGAATGTGGTATATTATTTTTTTGTTTTTTTAATAAAAACAAATCATATAATAATCATTAAATGCAAAAACATACTAGTGCATCTCCAACGAATTAGAATATTGTGATTAAAATCATTAAATTCAAAAAGGTAAACAGTCATATTTTATATTACACAGTAAAGCAACATAACATCCCATATGCAATATTCAATGTACAACAGTCATGTAGATTTAGTTGAAAATATTCTTCAGAGTTTTTGATTATATATATACTTACGTTTATAGTATTCACTAAGAGCCTCTTAATACTATTTCTATTACCGAGTACTTCACTGTCCCTTTGCTGCTGTAACACTTTGAATTTACCCACTGTGGGACTAATAAAGGATTATCAAGCCTTTTTGTCAACAAAAAGGAAATGTTTGATTATTAAATACTAAGGACTTTAATTATTATGGAGCTTTTTTATTTAATTTAATGTACTTTATTTATTGACTTTGATGTTTGAAGCCTTAATGTTTAAAACTTTATCAGTTTCTAAGATGATACCAATGCTATTTGTATAATGCTATTTATACTCTGTATAAATAAGTAATGACAAAAATTAAAACTAAATCACACGGAGCAAACAATGCAGATTCCATTAATAAAACAAATCCAGTAAAGAGAAGGGATCTTAAATCGTTGAGGGTCAGCATTCAGTACAGTTTGATTTTTCTGTTCAAACACTTGCACTTCACTTAATAATTAGCTAATCGAGTGGGATTGAGCAGAGAAAAACACAATACATCACAAAAACAGTTG
>BRDA01003706.1:89039-133464 GCA_036984385.1 Crenuchus spilurus
TATTTGTACGCCACTTCTTGTAACCATAAATTTAACACACTTTGACAGTGTTTATTTAGGTATTAAGAACGATAAATGAATGCTTTCAAGGCCCATTTTCAAGTTTTTCCAGCACCTTTCAGCTGTGGTAAATTAAACGATACGGTGATCTCAAAACTGCAAGTCTGCGATAATATATCATAAAACTATTCTTCACACTTCACAGCGACTATGCTACTGAGAAAAAATACTTCTAAGTAAGTAAATAGCAAGAATTATGGATTTATTTGTGACAGTTTCACACAATTTAAATACCAATGTTCTTCACCGCATGTTTATCCAGCTGGCGGAGCGCATACATACGCTAGCAGGCTAAGCTAACGCAGCCTCCCGTCATGTTACTGCTGTTATCACCGACCAGGGTTGCCAGGTCCAACAAAAATATCCAACCATACGTGGAGGCGCGAGCGAAGCCTTTTTTATTTTACACTCTGCAATTTTTTCTTTAAGTGAACTTATTTAACCAGATAGTTATTTATTGTAAAGTGAATGCAGTTAGAATTTCAAGTATTTTCAAGCACTTTCTCCAAAATTCCAGCACTTTCCAGGCCTGGAAAACAGAACGTTAAAATTCAAGCATTTTCCAGGATTTCAAGCACCCGTACGAACCCTGCTCTACTGATACAAGTGGAGATGTGACTGATTCAAGTATCAAATACAAATACAAGCAGAAACATTAATAAAAACAAAAATATTCAACAAACTGAACCGGAAATATAAAAAATGTACTTACAGTGAAAAGTAAAGTGAAATACACAGAATCACATAACAGTAACATAAGAACAATGAGCGTCCGGTACTCTACTGTGACCTCCACATTTAACCCATCTGTGCAGTGAAACACACTAGGCTGTGAGAACATGTGCCTGAAGTGGTGGGCAGCCCTATCAACAGCGCGACCTGCCCGGGGATCGAACCTGTGACCTTCCAGTCTCAAGACCAGATCCCTAACCATCAGGCCATGGCTGCCTACAAATAGTCTTGTTTTGCACACATTTCCAATATGTATTTATTTTTAGTCTATTTTTAATGGTTTCAATAAAAAGGCTTTTTTAAAAATAAATAAATAAATAAAATCAGCTCAATTGTGACCAAAAAAGTGTGAGAGCCAGTTCACCAACACAGAGCCTCCATCTCTAGAGGAAATGGAAGAGTTCTAGGGCCAGAGCACAAGAGGCCACTAAACCAAGCTGCATAATGTAAACTCAGGCAGTGTCTGAAACCTAGGAAATGCTGCCTACTCGGAGGCAAATCTAGGAATTACATAACAGGATGCCTTAAAAAGCTCGTTTCTGAAGATCTAGGAGGAAGCAGTCGGTATTTTGGCAGTATAGTTATGCCTACTGAACTGAACGAATTTTAAATGCAAGCGAGTTAACAATGTCTCTGAGTGCTGCCTTCTAAGTGAACTACTTAGGAACTTTCAGGTTTCAGACACAGCCAGACAGTTGCAATGGAAGAGGACTCTGCTGTTTGTAAATTATCTAACTCTCTTCATAGTCCTAAAGGGGAATAAGCAAAATATTTCCTGTAAATTTTTGCACACATGAACATCCGCAAGTCAATTTTGATGACACTAATAGAATGTTTGTGTCATTTGATACCAAGCACGTTAACATGTACAGTTTGACCAGTTTTATTTCTAGCTGAGGTGATGACAGTAGATGACAGGAGGTGTCAGGAGACATTACACTGTCATGTTAGCAATAGCTCAGCACTTTTCTTCCCCACAGAGAAAAGCTAAAAATGTAGTAAAGAACAAAGCCAGCAGAAACTCCCAACTTCCTTATTTAAGTGATAGTTTACTGTGAAATCATTTTACAGATCGAACTGTTACTGGAAGCTTATACCAAACCCACCACACAAACTGCATGTCTAAATCACACACCTGCCTCAAATCACAATAAGTTATTGTATAACCCTATAAGACAGGTTTCAGACACAGTCACACTGTAAAACATGTTATTTCCTTACTTTTGAGACACCCTGTAACAGACAGTGATCCAGTTTTAGACACAAACTGTGGTGGAAGGGGAAACCTGTTAGGCAATGCCAGCTACATGGCAGCCATCTTGAAAGCTTGTGTCTTGGCTGTTTAATTGTATATATGGGTATTTCCTTACTTTTGAGACACTGTGTACATGTATGTACAAATAATCTAAAAAGAGATGCCATACTGAAGCTTGAAATGTGTAATTCTGTTTTTATAGACCATACAGTGTCAGAGACTGCTGTGAAACAAGTGTGTAATCAGTAGTGGGCAGCAATGCTGCTTCCTGCATAATAGACTGAGGTTCAATCCCCATCCCAAGCAAGTACTCCACACTTTACTTATAAGAGTCCTTGGGCAAGACTCCCAATTCTACAATCACCTACAAATGTAACACGACTGAAATTGTGGATTAATGTGTCTGTTAAATGCCATTAATATATTTGTAAGGATTAAGGTCCAGTTGGCACAGTGCTATGGACACAATTGGTGGGGTATAAGCTTATAAGTGCTACATACAAAACATGCTTTGACCATTGCATTTGGAGAAAGAAACCCTGATTTTTCACCACTTCCAGTAGTGACATGTATACTCACTCTGCACACAGACATCTGGTTGGTAGTAAGGGTGCCAGTCTTATCAGAGCAGATGACCGATGTGCAGCCCAGTGTCTCAACTGAGGGCAGGGAACGGACAATGGCGTTCTTTTTGGCCATGCGACGGGTGCCCAGAGCAAGGCAGGTGGTGATGACGGCAGGAAGCCCTTCTGGAATAGCAGCCACAGCTAAAGCCACAGCTATTTTGAAGTAGTAGACTGCGCCACGGATCCAGGAGCCACCATGGACGGGGTCATTGAAGTGGCCAATGTTGATGATCCACACAGCAATGCAAATGAGGGAGATGACCTTGGAGAGCTGCTCACCAAATTCATCCAGCTTCTGCTGCAAGGGTGTTTTCTCCTGCTCTGTGGATGCCATCTCATCCCTGATTTTACCAATCTCAGTGTTCACACCTGTAGCCACTACCACACCTATCGCCTTACCAGCTGCAATGTTGGTTCCCTGAAAAATATATGAAGAAAAAATAGGGTCTTTCAAACATTTTTCAGTGAGATTTTTGTCCTCCTCTTTTCGATCCAAAAACTCCATGAAAAGCTCAGGTAAGTAAAAAAGGAGTCTGGAGTAGTCTTCCATTACGGATCGACATTTAATAAAAGTAATACAAAGAAATGGCAGAGGCAGCCCAATAGGGCTGGACTGATAGGCAGTGTAAAAGGTCAGCAGCGGCCACTTTGTGGTGGTACTCACAGAGAACAGCATGTTCTTCTTGTCCTGATTGACAGCGCGAGGGTCAGGAACAGGGTCAGTGTGTTTAATGACTGAGACAGACTCGCCTGTGAACACACCCAGAGAAATATATGTAGAGACAAAGACAGACAGACAGACTGACCACCACTGCATTAGTCTCTTAAGTTTGTGACTTTAGACCCTATGGAGTATTATCTATGGAGTATTATCTACGGAGTTAGCTTTGAGTCAAAAGTTTTACACAAAAACAAAAATCTAAGAAACAAATGGAAAAAAATATGTTGCAAATGCAAAACTGAAAATAATCAAATACATATTTTTTCAGAGATACTTATTTACTTTATTACTCTTTGCAATTATCTGATACTTATTTTTGTTTGGATTTTGCCAGTTTTTGCTTTTATTTTTTGTTTTTGTGGATTTTGCTGATAAAGTATTTTACTTCTGGAATCTCGTTTGCTCCGGCTTCAGTTTTTTGTTACCGAGTTTTGAGAGTTTTCACAGATGGGTGGGGCTTAGAAGGTGGCGTTCACCTTGAATCTCCAATGGTCATCTGATTTTGGACAGATAGGTACCCTGAAACCTCGTCCGAGACCTGCCACGCCCACCGCTCCAGTTTCAAGTGTTCTTCCAGACATGGCAGATAAACAATTTCCAGTGCACAGCAGCAGCTATTTTTCACATTAAAATATGTTATGTTTGGGGCCCCGAGTGGATCAGCAGGCTAAGACGCTGACACTATGACGAGGTTCGCAAGTTTGAATCCCAGTCATGCCGTTTTCTCCATCAACAGCTGGGGCCCAAGAGAGCAAAAATTGGCAGTGCTCTCTCTGGGTGGGTAGATGGTGCTCTCTCTTCCTATCACTTTCACATTGCAATGTCCGCTGGCTCAGGCATCTACTGACTGGTCCATTCGGAGCTGGGAATCCTGCGCTTTCCTCCGAGCGCGTTGGCTCCCCAGTGACAGTGCATCAGTGGTAGTCCGAAAAGAGGTGGTGGCTGCATCGCATGCAGCGGAGGAGGCTTGTGCTTGTCTTCACCCTCCTAGAGTCAGGGACATTGCAAAAGTGATGGGGAGAGTCCTAATGGATGAAATGGGTTAATTGGCTACTACTACATTGGGAAAGGGATAAAAATTGGCAAAAAAAAAATGTTTAACTCCGGAGTGGGTGGTAGATATTTGATTTTGTTTCCTGTTCTGCATTCACAACATATATTTTTTCTATTTGTTGCTAAGATTTTTGTTTGCGCATTTTATTATCTTGTGTAAAATGTTTGTTACAATATTAACTCCATAATTATCCAGTAACTACACTGAAAACAATGCAAACTGGTTGAGATTTTCTTTAGTTATAATACTGTGGCATGCAAGTCTGAAACCAACATTGATTCCAAAAAGCATAAGAGGCTACATGTTCTGCTTAATGCTCAGTAAATAAAAGCACTTACAAATATCTTCACCAGATTGTCACACAAGTCTTAAAAGTAGATTAAGTTGTAGGTCAAATCAATTCAGAAATAAAGAAAATTCAAAAAATTCACCACTGTATACACAGGTAAAAAAATACATATATTCATTTGTTTGTTACCTGTGAGGATGGACTGGTCCACTCTCAGTGTGGTGGACTTGATAGAACAGATGCGGATATCTGCAGGAACTTTGTCTCCCACTGGATAGATGCAAAAAGGAAGTGAGAGGAAGAAAAAGTGAGAGGGTTCTTTTGGACTGGATAAAACACACTAAAGAGAAGAAAAAAACAAAAAACACTACAGGCAGCAATTATGCAAAATAAAAAAAAATATTTGAGAGAGAGAAATAAGGCTGACCAGCATTACTATCCATTTTAAGAAAGACTGAAAAAAAAAAAAAAACACTAGAGAATGAGTGGACCGGCATATAGTTTAGTTTCACAAAAATGCCACCCTGGGAGCAGAAATGTGCGAGAAGCACTGTTCGGTATAAGACCTGCAAATTTCAGTAGCAGATGTTGCTTCATCTTATGTAATGGAATACTTTACCCAGAAGCACAAACACTGCTAAAGAAAGAGCTACTGATGTCTGTTAGCTCAGACCAGATCAATACATTTTTAAATTTCATTGTTAGCCAGACGAGCATTTAAAGTCACAGAATTGGCTCATTACAGTGTCTATCATCACATCTCTTCAGCTAGTAGGTTCCTGACCAAACCCCATTCTAACAGAACTAGCTTTTATTACTCATTTCTGTACGATATGTACAGAAGTAGATCATATATCAAAAATGTAACAAAATGTATTTACTTGCCTTTTATTTGCTGTTCTTTGTATTAATGATAAAGACAAACTGCAACAGCAGCAGAAAACTTGAGATAAAGAGTCAACCGGAAAGATTCCCTTTTCAGGAGAAAATGGACACATCATCTCACATGCATTCCCTCTGCCCTTGAGCCGGAGAGAAGAAAATAGCATTGGAGCAACAATGCACTGGGCCAAACATGGGAAAACTATTTTGATCTGTTCCCTGATGCGCTGCTGATTAGGTTTAAATCTGGATGCTCGAGAACAGCTGCCCTGAACAGGAAGAGTTGCAAGAGGTGATGATGCTCAATTGCCAAACAAAAGGGGGCTCCATGAGCTTTGGGTAGAAGCTGTTCTACTGACGTAGAATCGATTTTCCTCAACTAAAAATCAAAGCTCAACTATTGCAAAAAAAAGCCAGTGCACACTGAACTAAGCCTTTGTCAGTCTTTTCAATCAAGACGGAATGCATCAGCTTTGATCCCTCCACTTTTACAGACCACAGTATCTGCAAATGAAACTACGCAGAATTATAGAAAGGCCTTCAAAAAGAAATCCAGCAGCTGAATAAAACTTTTCAACAAATGAATATAAACCCGGGATGCAGGTGGGCTATTCACTGGTCTGTATACAGCTTAACATCATATTCACAGATGGCTCACCACTGCACAACACAACACTGATGGGCAACAAAAACAATGGCCACAGCACGGCCTTGGCAGTGGCCAAAACATAAGCGTGTGCAACCTGATCTCAGCGTGGTGGATTTACAAGTAGCCTGTGTGCCAGGAGAAGCGAAACCCCAGCCAGAGCTGAAGGGGATGAGCACACAAATTGCCTGCCATCTAGCCAGCCAGTCAACGCTCTTCCCGGAAAGACTTAACGCCACTCGGGTGCATCTTTCAGCCTGCTAAATGAGGAACAATGTACTGAATGAGAGCAGTCACACTTCACTGAAGGTCAGTCAGCATTGTTCGCAGGCAGAGGGATTTCATTTCACCCCTGTAGCTGCCGGCAAGCACACAGAGATGAACAGATCGCGTGGATGAGTGGCCCAAGAACTTTGGAGGAACTGGAAAGACGTTCTTTTAAAAAAAAAAAAAAAAAAAAAAAAAGAAAGTCATGAGTCATTAAGTAAAAAATAATGTTCATTGCCTGTTAATGACAACTGACGTGACGTTTCTACCATCCAGACAAAAATTGAGCTACAAACTAGACAAATAAAAAGGTACTGACTGATGGTTATGGAACCCTAAAATAAATATGGCACCATATTATTGTGATGTTTTTAAAAGTAGCGCTGATTGCATGCTTTGAAAAAGTTTGCTAATTTCTCCTGGAAAAGTGAGTGTAGTGAACCTTTAAGCTACACATTAGATCACATTGCACCTCAGAGTATATTTACACAGCACCTTGTGCAACAAATGTACTTGTAGAGTTGCACCAAGTATCAAATGTGTCAATACTCTGTGTTGGCAATCAATTTAACCATCAATACTTTCCTGAAATAAGCTGTTCCAATTTAACGGTGTATTTTGTTTACAGTCATAGAAAGTCTTTCTATTAAAAACATTTGTCATTAAAGACGATGATGAGTTTAATTTTTTAGCAAGAGTATTGATTTGGTATCATGACTCTACTCTTGGTATCAGTATCAAAAAGTCAAAATTCTGGTATTATGAAAACTCTACTGTACGCTGTCCTTTCTGCTCACAGATTAGCTTCTTCATCTGTAAATCTTCTGTGTGGTGAAAGGCTCTGAGTTTTTCTACATTCACTTACGCAGTGAACAAAACAGAACATCAACATACAAAATCCACATCATGGCATACCTTCACAACAGAATAAAGTCAAGGAACTCTGCCAAGGAACACACCTTGTACGTGTTACCCAACACATCAGATAAGTCTGTTTGAGAAGACATTTACAGATTTAATTTGATGTGTTTGTATAAAGCAACCTGGAGAACTCGGGGGAAAACTGTGGCCTATAGATTTGCTGCATAACATCCATGGAAATGAGAGCTTCAACATAGAAGAGCATGGCATATTTTATCTTGCAGCTCTCGTTTAATGCTGTGCTCTGCTGAACATTAAGGAACAGTCAAGTTTGTTTACAAAAACAGATACACTTCAAAACTAAAAATTTACAGGAGAAGGAAAAAAATGGACGAAGGTCAAGATGTCAGTGGAACCACTCATCATCAACTTTATGCATAAACAGCAACAGGCATTTTCAAATAATGTCAAACTGAATAGTGACAACAAAATACTCTTCACTTGATGGCAAGGTCTCAATCATAGCCCAATTTATGCATCAGAGGAAGCATGTGACTGGGGCATTCTAATGCCACAACCAATAATTGGTCATGCGAGTAAACCTGCACGTGGAAAAAAGCAAACAGACGCATTTGGCAGAAGACCTACCGAAGCTCACTCTAGCTTATTCAAGACTTAACAGATCTCGCCCTAAACATGCTTATTCACCAAATGTTTTTCAGTCTCTTTCCCAGCAGCACACTGTTAATTTCCATAGACAATAACGCAGTACTCAGAACAACACATTAACAAAATGTTTTTTAATAAATGTGCATTTCATGTCTTTAATCCAATTACAGCATTGCAGAAACATTTCTGCCAAAGCTACAGGAGCCGCTTCATCAAAATCAGCTTCAGTGCTATTTGCAGAGCGGCCTGCAGGTACAGGCTTGTTCTCTTCAACTCGAGTTTCAACTCTTAGCAGACTATCCACCCTCTCTGCTCACACATCCACCCCCTCCCTCCTCGACCGGGCAGCCTGGCCTCTACACCACCCACACAGGTGGCTCTGCACACCCAGAACCAGAACAATACTAGGCACATGAGTCACAGACTGGAGCTGAAGAGAGGAGTGAGGTTGGTAGAGAAGGCCAAACAAACTCATAACTCTCATTCAATCGAGCGCCTGCAGCACAAATTCATCTTTGAAACAAACTAGAAAATCTCACACAGCCACAAATATTACACACACACCCTATGAAGGTGACCGAACAGGTTATTATACCTTAAAGCATTTCATTTTCAGTTTTAGACAACTCAGGGTTTCTGTCCCACCGCTCTGGCTAACTGGGCCCACCTTTACAATGATTTCCCGAGGTCAAACACAGCTGCACCATTTACAGGAGTTTGAGGTCAAGTGCATAGTTTAGACCACATCTGAGAGTGTGATTACTTCCCTAGAGAAGACTACACTACACCATTCAACGTAACCTGGGAGTATAAGATCTCAGCATAGAAACAGGAAATCAGCTTGGTGTACACTGTAGAGTTGTACGTCTCAATACTTCCATTCTATACTCTAACTTTCAGTACTTTTTTAAGTTCTTCATTTTGCTGACAACTGAAGAGGTCTGTATGGATAAAAGACTAAATAAATAAAAAATAAAAAAAAACACAAAACACCCCAACAACAACAAGTTAAGCAGTAAAAAGGTAAAAATGTGCACATTCTATCAAACATTTGGTGTTAAATGGTGACAGTTTTTACTTTGAAGCCAAACCATTGATTTACAAGTTTAATTTGTTCTGTGACTGAGCTCGTAACTCAAATTTGCTTGTATACCAAATTAAATTTCCACAAAAAAAATTAATTGAAATGCTATTAATCCGTTCCAGGCCCCCCAAAAAACATTTTTTGTTAGGTTTTTAAATAAGAAAAATATACTTCATAAATAATAAATAATTAATAAAAAATAAGTATGAATAATAAAAGAAAACGCAAAGAAAAAAAATGGTTTTATTAAGTTTATTTACCTTGAATATCAGGCAAATATGCTGGCGGGGGTGAAGATTTCATGCTCTATCGCTTAAATAAAACTTATTCACTACACTTAATGCTATAATTTATTGCTAAATTTAACTTGCACTGCTAACGCACGCCTCACTCATGTTTTTTAAATTCTTTATATACGAGGACATCAGAGATAATTTGGATAAAAATAATTCTTGATTTATTATTAATGTCTTCTGTACGATCATTGACAGAGCTACTCGGCCTGCTGCTGTCCTGTTGATTATGCCTGGCCGTAGCATCTCTAGTAAAAAACAAAAAAGCAACTCATGGCTTTCTCCAGAAACATGCGCGTGTGTTCTTTGACTCATACTCAAGAGACCAAGTTTTTACAGATGTCACCCTTTTCTTCTTCTCAGCACTGATCTTGGCACTCACTTTTTTAGGACCTGTGGTTAAAACCCTAAAATAAACAAAATGGCAAATGCGATTTGACAAATTCTTGCATGGAAGATAACCATGGGAACTGATCGCACTCTCGACTACCTAGTGACAAGTGGTGTAAGCTCCCTCACTCATAACTCAGATCCCGGCTTGCATCATAAAGCACAAAAAAAAAAAAACCCAACTGAGAGACAGCTTGTAATTTTGAAAATTTCTAAGTTGATTCACTTGTAAGTCAAGGTTCTACTGCACTTGGTATGAGTATCAAAATCAAAATTCAATTGGGTAAATCAAAATGCAGGTATTACACAACCTTAGTACACTGCTTGTCAAACACTTGTTTCTGAAGATTTGACTTTCATTGTTATTGTTCAAGTAAAAAAGCCTGCAAAGTGTTGCACAGTTCTTTTTCTAATAATGATCCATATTTATCAAAATGCCTCAAGAGAAAAATGCTGACCTGGGTACAGTTTGTGACTTATGAATCACTGGCTAGAACAACATGACCTGATCCTAGACAAGTGTTCTGATTTTGTAGTGCTTCATAAATATGAGCCAATATAGGTACAACACCAAAATGTCCTTGATATGTTCAGCAGGTTTTTATGTAAATATATTTAACAGTTTTCCAAACATTTGCTAAACGCACATCAAACAATTTAGATTTTTTTTGTCAGCAAAACAATAACATGTTTACAGTTTCAAACTATTCACAATATTCATTATTTTATTTATTTTTCATTCAAATTGCTGAAAAACCACAGAAAATGTGTCCTAAAATGTTTGCTGCGAGTTTTTTTTACCACATTATATAAACCTGCTGGAACAATGATGCACCCAGTAGACACCTGTTCCATTCTTGTCACTGATAAGGGCCTTTGGACCTCCCTGCTTACACTCATTTCAGCACAACCATTTGTGGCTCCTTGCTGACAGCGCGAGGGCATCAGACACCTGGCAGGGCCCTACTATTGCCCACAAGTCTACTCAGTGACAAGAGATGGTTGCCAGGTCCATCAGAATCCTGCATGCCAGTGTAGGGTGTTTGGAATCCAAGCACCCACGTGGTGGTGAGGGGCTCACTTGCTACCCCCAGGGCAGGAGATGGGCAAGAGGTTGGACACTACAACACAAGCTCTTCCCTATAAGGTCATCTCTCTGGGAGCCAACAATAGGAGCACAGCTCAGTGTGCTTATCAATTGCAGATTGAGAGCCATGGTCCATCACGTTTGATCTGTGGGGGGTTTACCTCTAGTTGACAGCTCAGCAGACAAAGCATGAATCAAAGGCACACATGTTCATGAGCTATGAATGAAAGATCAGAAGCCACAGAGAAAAAGGTGTAGGATAATAAGTCTGAACACTCTAGGCCAGTGCAAATAGGGGAAGGATATTCTAGAGTCTGCACTCATACAAAGGCTTGAAACAATCAAATATGTTGGTTTGTTGCATTAATGTACTCTTGAAGAAAGTCATGAATTGTGGTCCTGGAAGACAAAAGGGTAACGTCAGCCATTCTCAAGTTTAGTCCTCACAATCTTGGATAGGTTCTTCTGTCTAAACAAAGCCCTTCAAAGGCTTGAAAATGACCTGATGTGTTGGACCTTTGACATGATTATGTGTCATTATTACATTAACATGATCGAGGATTTTTTTTGGTGTAAAAAGAGACAAAACCATTCGCCCAGTGAAAAATATTAGCTTCATATTTGCTTTTGTTAATATCAACCACTCATGCATAGCTGCTAGTTAGAGCAGTAAATATTACAGTAATATTTTTGGTGAAAATTATTACTATTGAACTAAAATTAGCTTTTTTAAGGAAAGTTTTAAATGCAATCTAAGGTAATAAAGTGTAATGTAGTCACAGTATGTATGCATCCTAAGTGCCCTATATCAGAGCCTATAGCACCTCTTAACAACTAGTGGCTAGTTTACAATATTCAACTACATTCATTAGGGGTAGATTTATTGTTTTCTATGCATATTACTACTAATCAAGGATTTTGAAAATCAATACTTGGTATAGAATTTAGTTTCCCATAAATTTGAGAGGGGTGGCACGGTGGCTTAGTGTTTAGCACGTTCACCTCTCAGCGCTGAGGTCTTGGGTTCGAGTCCCCATCTGAGCGGAGTTTCCATGTTCTCCCTGTGTCTGCGTGGGTTTCCTCCGGGGTCTCCGGTTTCCTCCCACAGTCCAAAAACATTTAGGTCAGGTGTATTGGGTAGTCTAAATTGTCCATACACAGTAAATCTGCCAGTGTTGAATCAACACTGTTAAGAGTTAAATTAACACTGTGAGTGTTACATTTTGACACACTCAGTGTTAATTTAACACTAATAGTGTTGATTTAACACTGGCATATTTAGTGTATATGTGTATGCGTGTTTGTTCACCCAGCGATGGACTGGCGCCCTGTTCTGGGCTTAGTTGAATAGTGTAATGCCCTGCCCTGCACCCAGTGAGGGGGTAGGGGACTAACTGCGACCCTGATAAGGATTAAGCGGGTGTGATAATGGATGGATAAATTTGATATTTGTACAGTGAAAATTCACAAGGATGCAACTCTTATTTAAAACGTACAATATTAAAACATTTTAAAACTTACGCACTTCCAAAACCACTGAAAAGTATGTTTGTATTAAATGTGAACAACATTAGTCCAAACTGCTAATTAATAGTGTTGTGGGTGGAACACTGGGCCAGACGAAAAGTTTTTTTGTGTGTTTGCATCAGATGTAAAAACACACACACACACACACACACACACACACACACACACACACACACACACACACACACACACACACACACACACACACACACACACACACTTTTACCTTCACATTTACATTCAAATGATTGGAAAAATGGTCAGTTTTGGTTAGTCGAGACCAATAATCTGTCAAGTCCTAATATTAAAACCTCACATTAGATGCTTAGGAGAAAATGGGGCCTCTGCTGATTTTCAGTATCAAATATGAATTTAGAAGGCTAGGTAATGAGGCATATACTTACACAAACACCCCCACATACACTCGCACACAACCCAGGCCTGTGAGGAGCTGACAGTCAGTCAGGATTGGCTGGGTTTGTGATTCTGTTCACGGCCAAGTCAGTTACAGTCCCTCAGTCCTTTGCAGACTGTGCTATGCCACTGCCTGCGTCATGCTCTCAGCACACGCATGGAGTGAAAAAGCGCAGATGTCAGGTTATGAAATCCGCTCCAGATTCAGCCAAAAACTCCAGGTGCTTCTCCGTTTGAGTTTATCATGTTAAGTAATTGTTCATCAATCCATTATTATCACTTCCACTCCATTAGCCTTTAGCACCCTAATCACTCATACCGCAAGATATAGACCCTGCACAAAGTATCCAAAGCTCAGAGCGGGGCTTGGAGGAGAGGGGGGGGGGGTCCTCCCAAACCTAAAATTATCATTTTTAAAACATTATTATTTTTTGCCATTTAATTTAAATGGAAAAATATGTCAGCTGAACAAATCTTCCCAAAAATCCTACAATAAGATTGGCAGACAAACTGGCCTCAAATATGGAAATTTTTGTTCCAGTGCATCAAATATAAACACGCAGATGGAAACTAAAAATCTTCACATAAGACTACCCTAAGACAGGTAGTCCAATCTTCTCGTTCCATCACAAATACCACAGTTGAAATTCTTTGTGAAGCCTAAAACATCTGATCTCCTCACTGGACCACACAGATATGCTTTTTCCAAAGTCACATGGGATTGCTCATCTAAACACATAATCAACTTCAAATACATCCAATCTAAACACATTTCCAACCTGTGCCTTGGTGGCATTTTGCTGTAGTTATGCTTCAATGTAAGCACACAAAAGGGCTCTGGACACTCGGTGACCTTTTCAAGGTGACACTGTCGTCCGTCTGGACTGTACTTCATTGCAACAGTGCAATAGGGGGTGGGGCGGGTTTTGGTTGACACCTGTCGTCTTCACTATTGTAACTGCAGGCTATAAATAAGGCATTCCATAATCTCAGCAGCCCATCCCTGCTAAAAATAAGATCTACCACTACATTACACAAAAAGGAGACAGGAAAAAATGCAATGATGCAGTTCTTCACAACAGAACCTAAAGCTTTGATTAGAAATGGCTTCAACACAACAGGATGCTTAGTCTTGTTGGGTACCTTTAAGTCCAAAAGCTTCAGAGGTTGTCGCTTTAGACACATGCAGCTATCAGCTGCAGTGGTTCCTCTGTTAGACAACAATGAAGGAAGCAGTTCTTCACAAACTACGCAGCAACAGCCAGTGCCAGAGGAACCCATCCACCCTCAGCACCCACACATTTACACATGTTTCATCTCTGCATGATCAGATTCTCACATAATCACTTCTCTTTTATCCAAGCAACTGTTTGTTTTCTGGGCATCTGTTTATCAGCGTTAAATGAGCCTAGCTTAACATGGTTGTTCGAATTTTATGAAACCTTTACTTAGGCAAGGACTTTGCACCATATATATGCAGACCCTGCAAAACAACAAAAAAGTGTCCTTTTAAAAGCCGTCCTCACTTCAGCGATTTCCTAGAATCTGAAGCAACAGAAGCAGCAGTCTTGAAATACATCAAAGTCCTAAGCCTCCTTTCATTCCAGCATTATTCTGGGCTCTTCTGCATTTCTGCACATGCAGAGCGCTGCTGACGAAGCTGAGTGAATGGTTTGTGAGCAGCATCGAGAGAGAGAGACTGACTAAGTGAAAAGAGCTGTGGTGTGGATATGTAATGTACAGGGATGTGTGTGTAGCCAGTGGAGAAGAATTAATGGGAGCTTTCTAACACAGGTCTTATCTAATAATGCTTTACAATAGTGATCTATTGTGCTATCATGGCGCTGAGTGAATGGATTGTGAGCAGCAGAGAGAGAGAGAGAGAGAGAGAGAGACAGACTCACTGAAAAGAGCTCTGATATGGACATGTAATGTAGAGGGATCTGTGTGTGTGTAGCCAGTGGAGAAGGATTAATAGGAGCTTGCAAACACAGGTCATATTTAGTAGTGCTGAACAATAGATCACTTAATCATCAGTGTAAAGTCTTCACAATACTGACATAACAGACACATACAATTTGAAAACAACTCTCTAAGCAGTCACCATGTTTTACTGAGCGCCGTCACTCTTTGGCTGGAACTGGCAGATTTTTGCCAAAATCCACATTCTCTGCATTTATTCCATGTCTTTTAGTAGGATGTTTGTTGCAGATTTATGACAACATACAGGTAAATGTACTTAGATGAAATAGCTTAATTATGTATGACTCATTGCAAATTGTCATTTTCTTCTTGCTATTGATCTAGCAATTCATTTAATTACTGTTTAATTTAATTCATTTAAATGCTGGTCTGTCTAAATAATAAAAAGGCATTTAACAAACTGGCTACTTCAGCTGTAAAGAAATGTGAATAACCCATAAAATATATGATTACTGTGGTCTAAATTTTTATGATGGGACCCAACAAACTTGGACCATTCAGGTTAAAATAATGCACTGCAATCATTAGGGATGTCCCGATCCGATCTCAAAGATCGGGATCGGGCCGATCACGGCATTTTTTAACTGATCGGTATTGGCTTTTCTGATCAGATTTTGACACTAGTGGGCGCTGTTTGGCTTCCAATCTCTGTCTACGTTTCATCATTGAATAGTCTGTTTTTGGAGCCCGCCAATGGGAATCGGGTTAAGCGTGACAAGCGGCAAAATCCTCCATTCTGATGTGAATACTGTAAGCTTCGGGGAACGTGGCATCCAATCAGAGTACGGAGGCGGGCTTTAGCGCTGGCCGAGACGCGGAGTGAATGTTTGCGTATCACTACGTTGGCTTTTGGATTTTATCTCATTAATCGTGACTAATATGTCTGATATCTGATCATATGTGATGTGTATGGGAGGTTTGTGTGCAGTAACGTTAATAGCAGCAGGTAGGAAGCAAAGTTGTGTTCATTTAACATTTGTAAACAAGTATTTTATTGTACTTTATGGAAATATATCAGATATAAGCTTATTTTTATAACTTAAGTAGTATATTTTAGCTTTAATATTAGACCAGAGATCCACAGTTATGATGTGTGAACTGTTTTGTATGTAAATCTTTGTTTGTTACCGCTTATAGTAATTGTTACATTCCACCTTAAATACTACAGCAGTTACTGTAGGCAGCTTGAGCCGCCTCACTGTTACTGCTGCGCTGTTTAAGGTAGAACGGAACAATTCCAAACTTAAGCGTCGTTCATTCAGTCTGTTTGTATTTATCCGCTTTAACACACATTTTATTCACACTTAAGTGTTTTATACGCAGCTGATGAGCTCAGCTATATACACTAAACCCTAAAATGTGCATTAAATGTTTAAAACTCTTCATACCGCATATACTATTATCTAGTACTATCTATTATACTAGTATTATCTAGTTCTTATCTAGAAAATAGAAGTATCGGTTTGAGACTCGATATCGGGAGACACTAAAAAATTACTGACTCGGATCGGATCGGGAACAGAAAAAACGTGATCGGGACATCCCTAGCAATCATTACCTATAGCACTACAAGGCTATCAGCCTGAAAATGAGGTGATATAATCATGAAATAGCAATGACCCCACTGGCCACATCATATATTCTCACTAGTGCACACAGTCCATTTGACAGAATGTACTAATGGCTATACTAAGCATACATTACATCAAGGGTGCCCAATCTGGCCCTGGAGAACCACCACCCAGGAAAAATTTAAGATCCCACACACCTGACCCTAAAAATTCACCTGGATCAGGTTGGAGTTAAACTCGATAGGGTGGAAAATTTCCAGGAACAGGACTGGACAACCCTGCATAAAACATTTATAGTTTTTTTTCCCCTCCATGTGATGTGATGCGATTGGCATATCTTACCAGCCACCTCCACAATGTCTCCAGGCACTATGTCTTTGGCCTTGATCCTCTGCACACTCTTCCTGTCCTGCCGGTACACCTTCCCCATCTCAGGTTCATACTCTTTAAGAGCCTCAATGGCATTCTCAGCATTACGCTCCTGTGGAGGACAGAAAGCAGACATTTAATCCACATCATTTTATTTCACCGTGTAACCACTGGCTTAAGGTTTTTGCACAAAGCTTCAAAGCAAAGCTTTCAGATTGTGCAGTACTTTGGTAAGACTTCCCATCGTTTTAAAAAATGTCTTCAGTTCAGAGAGATGCAAGTTTCAATTTACAATAAAAAGTTTTTTTTTTAGATAATTAACATGACAACGGCATTCATGTGTTCATTAAACACAAGAAGAAAAAATAATAATGAATAATAATAAAAAAAGATACTTGACTTCAGGTAGCCTCTTTAAAAACATGCCCAACTTACAATATAAATAAATGTAAACATGAAAGATGTCAGTATGAAGACTTACTTGCCACACACCTACGATGGCATTGGCTATAAGAATAAGCAAGATTACAAAAGGCTCCACAAAGGCTGTGATCGTCTCTTCACCCTCTTCAAACCAGGCTAAAACCTAAAAGAGAAGGAAGAAGAAAGTCATCCTCACCTGCAACATTAATTGCTGCCTAGCAATTGAACCGCTCATTCGTTGACACTCCCCATCACTTGTAACGTCCCTGACTCTAGGAGGTTGCAGACTAACACAGGCCTCCTACAATGCATTGGAAGTCAAGCTCCGCCTCTTTTCGAACTGCTGCCAATACATCGCTGCTGGGTAGCCAACAAGCTCAGAGGAAAGCACAGGATCCCCAGTGAGACAGCTGAGCCAGCTGACATTACTTAGTAGTGCTGGGGAGAGGGTGCCATTTTACCCGCCCAAAGAGAGATGGCCCTGGCTGCTGATGGCAAGCAGCATGACCGGGACTTGAACTTTTGATCTTCAGATCATAGCGACAGTCCACTGAGCCACTTGGAGCCCTGATAAGGCTTCTTATAGAAATATGCACCATCCACCACCAACCAGTCACGATCACAATGAACACAACACATAATAAATGACAAAGACAGTCTCTCAAAACCTCCATCAAATGGCCGTTTACAGCATATTATATACATATATTTAAATAAAAGGGGCAATGTGATGCAGAACATCTTAAAAATACAGCTACCAGCTGCAGTGATGCCTCACTGAGACTCAACATAAAGCAGTTAAGAGAACATGACCAAGAAGATCAGTAGCATCAAAATCAAGAATCCTCTTTAAATACTCTCCTGCAGAAAAACACTGCCACTGCCATGTAGTGATGTTCCTAACGTCACGGTCTATAGCCACCACTTATTGAGCTTATGATACGATGCTTAGCCTCGAACTGAAATCTTATTGCTGCTGGCAGAACACACTGGATCTCCAAAATGACAACTTTTCAAACGAGGGTGAACATTTAATGATAAAGTCCACACAAACACTTTTTAAAGTAATTTTATATTGATCTGGTCTTCACAAAGAAGTGTAGATTTCTTGCCAAGGTTTTGTTGTGAGAGTAGCTACGTTTTAATGTGTTACATTGGCGTGAAGCAGCTCAACAGCAGAAAATGTAGCAGATCAGCCACATTGATCTTGGAATGCTAGCATCAATTTTAATAGCGTAAAATAATATAAAATTAAATATGCATCAATTTGCTGGTGTATTCTTAGTATTTTCACCAAAAAAAGTGTTTTTTAAAGAAAATTCAAAGCTGAATCGTACTGAACTTTAGTGTGAGACTTTTATATTTACAAGATTTTATTTCTTCTTAATTTGGCTGCTTTGAGTATTATCTGGCATATATTATTAAATGTACAACCCCAAATAAGGCACAGTTGGGACTGTATGAAAATGTCTAATTAAAGAAGTGTTTTACATTTACTTTGACTCATTTCATTGCAGACAGTATAAAGCCAAGACATTTTGTGTTGTCTGGTTGTTAATATACAGCCATTTCCCGCAACGCATTCCAAAAACGATGGATGGTAAAGCATTCACCCCAGCGTAATGTTGCCTTTCCTTCTCACAACATAACACCTGAAACACTTAATTGCTTGACATGCCACATTCTTCCTGTACGCATGTTTTAAGGTGTGCAACCCTGCAGGGTTGTCCTTGTTGCATGTTTCCCCATTTCAAAATCTCTGGGGACAAGTCAGGAATGCAGGCAGGCCAGTTCAGTACCTGTATGCTCTTCTTCTGCAGCCATACCTTTGTAATGTGTGCAGCATGTGGTTTTGCATCGTCTTGTTGAAACACGCATGAACTTTATTGGAAAAGATGTCTATGTCGTTGCATATACTGCTCCTAAATCTCAATATATTTTTCATTTTTACTGCTGCCATCACAGAATACCTGTGCCAAGAGCACCAACAACCCTATACCATGACAAACTGGCTATTGAACTTGTTACTGATAACAGTGTGGGTGGTCCTTTTTGTCTGGGTGGTTCAGAGCACACAGCACTCATGTCTTCTGGAATCTGAAAAGTCTGGAGTACTGATTCAGCGGATCACAAAATGAAGTCACAGTGAAAGTGAGCAACACAGTGTGGATCAGTAAGATCCATGTTCCACAAGATGCCACCTGCTGGTACTACTCACACTCTTAAGCACCCTCTCCATTCAGAAGACTAATAATGATGGAGGTGAACTAAGTGTCCAGCAGTCAGCCAGTTAGCCCAGCAGCTGGGAGCCTCCCACTGAAGGTCAGAAGCCAAATTTGGCCTGCGGCGATGCCCTCTGCTCTAGTCTGTTCAGCAGGAGCTGTCAAATACAGAGCCCAACACCTTGCTATCTCTCAGCTGGGCATCAGGCAGCTGGTTGGCATTCCTATTCCAGACCGGATGGCCAGAACGGTATACACAGCAATGTGGTCAAGAGCTCACCACAGCGAATGAACACTGGACTTACTGGCTTAGCCAACTACCAATCTCAGGACTAACTGAGCACAGGCCACACTTAGGACATCCAGCATGTTCATAGAAATTGAAAAAAAAAAAACAGGCACATGGTCTGAAAACACTTTGAACAGCAATGTACAATTTGAGTTGCCAAACCAAGTTATTAGAATTATCAACATTTAATTTGCTGTAGACATTATTTTTTGCCCATTTGGTAGCCTCTCCTCCTCAGAAGAAAAGTGACTGAACATGACGGACTTTACAGGACATCCAAAACGATGGTGTAAATGCAAAACCAACAGTTCTACAAGCTGAGATAAGACTTTCTTCCAGTAGCAAGCTAATGAAAGAAGTCTTTACACATCAGTCTGAGACAGCACAGCACAGCCCAGACGTCTTATTTGGTGGATAGTGACAGACACTTGATCCCAACAAACGCTGTTGTCACCATTCCCAAGGAGTGCAGCTTTCTCAGCTGTTTAGCCTTCTGATCTGTGAGTAACCCAAGACATGGTGAAGACACAAGACCCTAACAAGCCATCTGCACCTCGACATGCACGCAAAGCAGCAACAGGATAAAAACCCTCATCTAAATTCTCCATCCTGCTAGAACAAGTGGAGTACACTACTAATTAGCATTAACGACATTTCAAATGTTTAGAAAAATATTCATCAAGGCTCTACAAAAGGCACATTTTAGGGACAATGGAGATTAGACTCCTAATTATCAAATACCTAACACCATCCATCATTTACAATGTATGCATTCAGAGTATATATATCTAATACTTACAAATGATATACAAGCTGCCAGTAGAAGAATGCGCACAAGTAAATCCTCAAACTGCTCAATAACAAGCTCCCATATAGATTTTCCTGAGGAGAGAAAGAAAAGGTCAGGATCCAACCATGTAAACAGTAACGGCAAAATTAACTAAATACATAAATGTAATGACTAAAACCAAGATTACCTTCTTCAGCAGGCAACTCTGCACACACAATTACCAGGGAAGACAAAAACGAGTACACAGTCAATAATGGCAGTACTGCACATACAAAAGCTTTTTAGTGACATTAAATAAAGTTCATATTTAAGAAGTGTCTGCATCATTAGCCATGCTTTCATCTATATGAGATACAGAGAGCATCGGATACTGAAGACTGCACCTTTGTACAGCACAGCAGCCACTCTCTGCATTATAGACAGACTGTAATTAGTATTTTTTCTAATCAGACGTTTTCCTGTGAAGAAGAAATGGGTGATATTAGATTGGTAATGCAAAAAATTGCAAGCCTAGACAATGACCTAGACAAAAATTATGTTCAAACAATTGTAAGAACATATTCTTTAGGTACTACAGTCAGTACAGTCTCTGGAAAAAACAATCCAAGTCCAAACACTCAGCTGACTGTGTAAAATGTAAGTTCTCTTATGAAAGAGCAGGATTTACAGCTGAATACATGGCACTAAACAGCTGCATATTATTACTATATAGTGAACAATTGTATAAGACAGTACTACAAAAATACAAGATAAAAGTGGTGCGCATGCACACAGGAATTTGTCACGTGATGTAGGGGGAAGTGAGCACACTTGACCACAACCCGGGGAGCAGTAGCAGGTTAGGTGCCTTACTCAGTTCAGTGAATCAAACCGGTAACCTGGTCACCAGGATGTCTCTTTAACCACAGCTGCCCCAAGTTAGTGTGGGACAGCACTACCCACCTTCATCTCTATTCTACACCCTGGCTCTTAGGTTAGAGAAGGTGGACACAGACCCTCCAGAGAAATATCTGTACTGTACTACACACACTCCTCTGAGAAAAGGTTAACGAAGCCAACCTTTAGCTCAAACTCACAGAACAGAGATCAGTGAGGTGAACCAAAAGGCTGTGATGTGAATATACATAAATATTAAGACATTATATAAATCTGACTCTCCTAGTACTACAGCAGGTGTCTTTGTATAGGCAGTAAAGGACATGAGCATGATTATTATTATTACACAGTGCAGTCAGGATCAGACTAAATAAAAATCACTCCTGAGGTCCCAAGAGGTAAAAGACTAAATAAAGCTTAAAAAGTAAAACACAGAAGGTGAGGCTGAGGATGCCAATGACCTTGCTTTCACCCCCATCTATCTGCCTCATTCAGTCCAGTGTGGTCCAAAAAAAAGAAAGAAAGAAAGAAAGAAAGAAAATCACAAGGACGTGTGTGATGGCGTCAGCACTTTCGCAATCCTGGTACTGACGAGCAGTTTGGGCTCAAACGCCAGCGTGTATTACGAAATGAACCTGAAAGCCAGAATAACGTCTGACGTACCGTTTGGCCCCCATTTCTCCCTCTGCCTTTTGACTTGGTCAAGCGCCAGTCCTGTGCTCTCGTTCACGCTGAAAAAGCTGTAAACTTCCTCCACACTCTTGGTGTGAGCGTTCTCCATACTGCTGCTGCTGAATGACTGACTGACTGACTGGAGGAGTCCGAGAGAAAGACGCACGAGAATCAAAACACAGCGCCGGTCTCAGCGGCCACCGCGCGCATTTACACCAACACAGCGTCCGTCAGGCGACACCAGCCAAACATGAGGGACCAGAAACTTGGAAGAAGCCGCTTTCCTTACAAGACTCGTTCCCTGTCTGTCTCTCTCTCCACAGAACATGAAGGTGTTTCTCCTTTGTGCTGTCTTCGTGTTCCCCAGAGAGGCGCAGCTTGTCCAGGCTTACCACATCACATTCACTCGGTCGAAGCCCTGAGTGGGGTGGAAACTGTGCCGGCGAGCCTCGCTCTCCTTCCCCGCGTCCTGTGGCACCCTGAGGCGGCGCTTTACTCTCGTTTTATCGCCGCTGCCTCACTGCTGCCCCCGCTCGTCTCGCGCACGCTTTAAGGAGCGCTCTCATTGGACGACCGGCTCAATTCAAGAGCCAATCAGCTCCCGAGAACAGCCTCGAGCTCGACAGTAGAAGTTTGGCGTTGAGGAATGAATCAGCTAATCCACGTGACTTTATGTTGTGAACTAGGGATGGGCGATACCACGTTTTTTCCTTTTCGATTCGATACCAAGTATTTCCTGTACTAATATCACGATACCAGTACCGGCACTGACGCTGGCACACAACAGCCCTGTAAACCTGAAACACAGCGTGTGTTTAAACTAACAACATACAGAACACATGCTTTTTTAGCCCCTATACCCTATGTTTCCTTTATGTTTTCTCTGTTTTCCTTTACCTGCCCACACTGCCAAAAGTGCCAATACCTGGTTTAATAACCACAGTATGACTGTGCTTGATTGGCCAGCAAACTCACCTGACCTAATCCTCATAAAGAATCTAAGTGGTATTGTCAACAGGAAGATGAGAGACACCAGACCCAAAAATGCAGACCAGCTGAAGGCCGCTATCAAAGCAACCTTGGCTTCCATAACACCTCAAGTGCAAAATGAGCCTAAAGTAAGTATTGAGTGTATATACTGTACATACTTTTAAGTCCCCCAATATTTATGTATTAAAACTCATTTTTTAAATTTGTCTAATATAATATTCTAATTTTTTTAGATAAAGAGTTTTGAGTTGTCATTGTCTGCCATAATCATCAACATTAAAAGAAATAAAAACTTGAAATAGACACTCTGTGTGTAATGAACCTATATACGAGTTTCACTTTTTGAATTAAATTATAGAAATAAAATCACTTTTCTATGATATTAAATTTTTTTGAGATGTATTTGTATGTTGTGTGCAGGGCATTGTTAAAAAAAATGCCATGTTACTATTATTATATAAACCTAGATGATGTATGTGTTTAATGATAAATTTGTGGAGTATATAAAAGGGTTAGATTTGCACTGTAGACATTTGCAGGTAAATTGGGGAACACAGTTTATTTCCATAAAAGTCATTTCAAAATAACAGGTAATATATTACTAATTTTAGATTTTAAGTATTTAGTATTTGGTACTATTGCCTTTTAATAGTTAAATGACAAGGGTAGCCTTGCACAAACATTTCACAATACTTTTCTAGAATTTTGCCCATTCCTTCTGACAGAACTGATGTAACTCAGTCACATTTGTTTGTTTACATCCTTACTTGAACGTTCAGCCCATAAATTTTCTGTGGGTTTCAGGTCACAGCTTTGTGATAGCCACTCCATGCATTCACCTTGCTGTCCTTCAACCATTATATCAGCTTTGTATGAATGCTTAGGATCAATGTATTGCTGCAGGACCCATTTGTGGCCAAGTTTCAGCTATCTGCGCCAATATCCCAGTCCCTTTACCAGCAAAGCGGCCCCACAACATATTACTGCCACCCCCATGCTTCACAGTGTGCACTGTGTTCTCATCCTTTTTGCTCCATGTATAGTGATGATCATTATTGTAAAACAGTACATTTTTTGCATCATCTGAGCAGAGAACATTCCTCCGAAATGTTAGATTTTGTCCTAGCCTGGCTTTTTAATGCTGGTCTTGGTATAGGAGCTACTTTTCTTGCATAGCAGCCTTTCAGACTATGGCAATGTAGCACTATCTTAATGTTTATAGACACGTTGGTTCCTGATACCTCAGGCACATTCACCGGGTCATTTGTTGTTATCTTTGGATTCATTTAAACCTTTAGAACCATAATTTGTGCAGTCCTGGGATTTATTTTGCACCTCCTTCCTAAAACATGCAGTGTTTTCATAATTATAATTAAACATATTTACTTACAATTGTGTAGAAATTGTTACTAAAGAGGCACCACACAATTATTTTTGAGGTGCTTAGATTTTCCCATTGAATCAAGAGCCAAAAAGGTATTTCATATGATAGATTCTTAAATACAGTCATAGATACAGTAAATAACTCTTCAGTTGGAAGTTAGCCAATCAGAAGCTTCTAAAAGTAATTACCTGAATTTCTGAAATTCTCCAGTGACCCAAAATGACCCAGTGAGAATCAAGATATTGTGAATTAAAGCTGAAAAAAATCTGACTTTAATCAATTCAAAATGACCCCAATTGACGCAATCATATGTGAACATGAAAAGTATGGTTCTTTAGACTAGGTGTGTTTGGCCTCTATTATATACAAGTTACATAGTTACAATGGTGTGAGAGGAATTATGTGGTCCTAGCAATTAAAAAAGATTATAAAAGGGTATTTCAAAATATATTTGGAATTTGAAATTATTTTGAATTTGAATTATTTTTTTGAAATTATTTTAAGTCATATTTGGGGTCTGAAGTCATAATACTGTAGTTAAAAGTACATTCATTTTATGATGCATCCTGGAGCTTTGTAGCTTTAGTGCAAATGACCCATCACATAGTTTTCGAATCCTGGTGATGGATGAAGACTTGTGTTAATGATTCAGTATTGAAAACATTTTAGTCAAGTTTATTATTCATCTTTTTCACATAATTAACACACTTTATCAGATTCTTAATTTTAGACTATTTAGCGCTTGACTTAAATGAAACTTGTAGCTGTAACCAAACCCTAAAGGCAGTTCTCAGATCTGCACAGATACAGCAATGATGTATCCAAGATGTCCATCAGAGTAACTGGAGGAGCTGATATAGGCGTCAGAAAGGGAAAGAAGATAGTGCTTATCTACATCTGTCTCAGAGGCATACAGTTATGCAGGACTAGCACTGTAAGGCTGAGGTTTATTTTGTTCTGCTACTCATCAATGAATGTACTTTGGGACCTTGGCCAGAGACAAGAGCAGATGAGAACTTAGTGGTTGAAAATATAAATGGCTTGGGGAGTATCAGTGCGACATTCCAATGGATTACATAGCAAGACAAGAGTCTGAAAAGAACAGGCTGGTAGGGAAAGCACATGTACATGGCAAAGCCACCATTGTATTGGAAGGCCTCTTCCTGGAGGCTGAATACAAAGAGATGGCCTCCACTATCTGTGTGGATCGGCATATCATCGCTGTCAGAATAAACCCTTGCAACATTTGAAAATGTCATGGAGACTTTACAATGTGCAATTTCGTGATCAATGGACCAATAGAAATGCTCCCAAATGATTTAAAATCAACACTGACTTATATTAAAAAATAAGGTTCTTTCCTTCAATTGTAAAGGTTTTGTTCCAACTGGGCTTATATGTAAGCTTTCATCATTCAAGGCAAGCACTAGTTAGCACTGATGCAGTAACTAATCTAGTTGTATCATTCTTTGCTTATACACATGTACTGTTGACATGGATGCTGTTTAGAAAGACCAGCAAATGAGAAAATTTACATCTTCAATGTAAACAATGGACGTTTTCCTATCAAGGGTGAAAGCATGACTGAAACACACCACCATGCATTTACAGTGCTTAACCTGAATTAACTGTATATTAAATTATGTAAATTACACTTAATGTTAAATGAATTTATCATTACTATTTCAGAATTTGAATTATGTCACGATTAACAGATGCGGAAACTAAAAAATAGAAGCATACATTTTGCAGTGACCTCAATTCTTGAACCTTCTCCATAAATATTTGCTCAGTCTATTATTAACTACGTATCTGAATTGCCTCCACGTTTTCTTTCCAAATCCCAACAATGCACAGCCCAGTCTATGCCTGATGTGCAATTACAAAGGCAACCAACATGTTAAAAATGTAAGTTGCATTTAGGGTACTTGGACGGCTGAGTTTAAAAAGCTGGACTTGCCTTATTAATTAGTTTCAGTGTACTACATACTGTAGATGAAAGGAGCTTATGTGCTGACACTGCTACTGTTTAAATTGCCAGAGAAGCAACTGGAGCATTAACAGCAAAACTGGATTCAAAAGACAACTCTGCTAGCACACATGCTGAAAGAGGCTTATTGCTTTATTTTCACAAAAATATCCAGACATGACACTTATATAAAGAAACTAAATTACCACATTTTTTCTTAGGAAAACAGTACCAATTCAATCTTACAAACTTCCCTAGACAGATAATCATTCATGTGAACTAACAGGTAGGGGAGGAGTTGTATATGTTGCTCTGTTGATTACCTCTGCCCCTCAGTGACGGAACAAAAGAAGGGGCCAGCTGAATTCCTAAATTGGGCAGATCTTCTGCCCAAGGTCATGACTGTTGCTTCCCAAAATAACTGGGTGCAGGCGCGTCCAGAGTGTAACACTTTGTTCACTGTTATCTTAGTACACATGGACTGAAGCTGTATTCTTGAAGACGTGTGAAAATTGAGACTGGGGACTTGTTTGATGTTAGCTAGGCAAAGATTTTTAAACCACTTATCAGAGCAGCACTTTGGAGAACATATGTTCCTCCTTCTTCTGATTCAGAGCACTGCTTATCTCTACAAGACAATCTCTCCTAATTTCCAAAAAAGGTCTCTTTGCTCAGACCCAAAAAGTAAGACTGATGTGTATTGTGGATAACAGAAAAAACAGACAAACCAAGAAGCATTTGAATACGAGTTATTAGTTAAATGTGTATATGCATGGGGGCTGGTTCTGAAAGACCATTGTCCTGCAGTTGTTTTCTTTCCCTGCTCAACACAGTGGATTCCATTCCTCTGTTAATTGCCAGATTTTGTAGGTGTGTCTGAGCATCACCAAAATATGCTGGAAACTGGACAGGACAAGATATGAAAATCTGGACTATGCTCTGTACATTGCTTAATCAAAGGTACAATAACAGCTTAAAAACTATACATATATAGTGTAGCCCAATACACACACTAACAGAAATCAGCCTCAGAGAACCAGACGGTCTTCTCCACTATCCTGGATCACATGGCCAATGGAGGCCTGACTCTGGGCTCGGAGGTAGCACTGCTTCTTGCACTCCAGCAGCTGTTCCAGATCCTTCCACATGTGCACCTGCCTCATGTTGGGCCCGTGGCTCTCCTTCACCTGCTTCTGCTGCTCTCTAAGCTTCTGTCAGTGCACAAAGGAAAAAAACAGGACCAAAGTCAGAGTGCGTTTGAACACCCTCAGAGACACTTTTAAACACTGGCTTGACACGAGCCAATAATAACTGTGTTAACAACTCACTTTCCCCCGCCTCATTGTTAGTTATTTATCCATAACGTGTCAAGTGTCCTGTTTATTTAAGCTGTGGTTTTACCTCAGCTGTTTAACCCTCCTATGTCCCTCATTAAACCTTGAAATGCATCTTCTCACATTTGGTTTCATCATCTCTTAGCCCACTGAAACAGCTGGAGAATTTTGGTAAAAAATGGTTACATGTTTAACAGAATTAAACCTGTCCACACAGCAGATAAATACAATTTAAAAGTAAGTAACTATGGAATTAGTCTTGTGATTATATATACATTTTGTTAAACTAATACAGAGCAAAATAACTAGAGTTATATAATCACAGCAAGGTTAGCCTTAAAATCAAGCAATGTTATTTAAATAGTGAAATAAAATAAAATCCACTTGCACAGTTCAAGAACACTTGTTGTTGTCATGTCAGAGTGTCCCAGTTAAAATGCAGTATATCACTGCTGTCTATTTCACGTGCTTTACTCTAAGTGAGGAATTATGTAGCATGAGAGTACAGCATGCTCCAAAAGCCTTGGCAGAATTATCGCAGAGGCCAAGCCCCTGCTTTTATCTCTATCAACCTGTCCTAACCACATAAGCACAGAAACCAGGGGGTCCATGCTAGCTCCTTTGTTAGCATTAGGTTACAGAATTTTGACTGACAAATTAGGTCGTTTTTGTCCTTACCTTGCCCAATGATTCCTGTTCTGCTATGTTCTTCATGTACTGCTCCCTAAAAATATATATGTAATTGTTGAAGCATTTTTTTCCATCAGTGACTGATTAATGGATAAAACAGACTTAACAAGTAAGATTTCTAGGTCAGTATTTTGCAAGTGGGTTCTCCAGGGATACCCAGATAATCCACATTTTGGGCTATTCCAGCTGCCAACAGTCTTCAAGTGAACAAGAACAGAATGCCGGGTATAGGTGTGCTGGGAGTAGGCAAAGAGCAAAATTGTGGATTCCAGTGGACCTACTAATGTAGGACATGGATAGGGCATGTAAATGAATGTACATTAAAAAAAAGAATGTCGTGAAAAGTTCATTGTTGTTCATAATTTAACACAAAAGGGTAAACTATTTCATTTTCATTATATCTAAAGTGATTTTATTTACTTTTAAAGTGCCTTTTTAATTTTTAAGTTGATCAGTGTGACTTCTAGCTCATAAAAATCAGAAGTGCAGAATCTTTATCTATCTAAAAAATCTTTCTATCAAAAAAAAAAAACAACTTAATTTCCCTGAAGGAATCTGCTAAAGGGATCAATACAGTTCTTTCTCTCTCTCTCTCTCTCTCTCTCTCTCTCTCTCTCTCTCTCTCTCTATCTATCTATCTATCTATCTATCTATCTATCTATCTATCTATCTATCAATCATAGAATGTTGATGACACTAAAATTTTTGGAGTCATTTTAGACCATGCAAGGGGAACCAGGCACAGACGGAAAATATCCATCTACGTTCATATTTCTAATGATTTCTTCCTGATACCAGTGTAGTGGAGAAAGAAGATTTGAAGCACTGAAAATCATCCCTACTTTTCACTGTTAAGGAAAGGGAGGGCATGTGGAGAACATATTGTTCAGAAGGGACAGAGACAACTGCTTTGTATGTATCCCCAAGAAATTTCCATATGACTGAAGGTGTGACTGGTGTGGTCGGAGCTTTTAAAGGTGTGGCAGCTGTAGCTTTACCTGATAGACTTTTTTCGGATCTGTGGATCAGAGGACACGTAGATCTTCATCTCATCTGCTGCCCGCTGCATTTGAATCTCAATGATCTGTGAATGGACAGAGATAAGAGGAAAAAGAGAACACAGTAAATGAATAGTAGAAAATAAGGGGCATCTGTGATCTTCCTCCACCGTCTAGTAGGCTTCTTTGTATGGTTGTTTACCTCTCTCATGCAGTTAATGTAGTGGTACCGGTTTTCCTCCTGAGCCGTCTCGTCTCGCAGGGTCCTTACCTCCTAAACCAGATCAGCACATTCAAAGAGATTACTGTTGTGTTCTTCTGTAGATGGGACCTCAGTCCAGACAATACAGGTGTTTAATTGTAACAAATCATTTACAGATATTTTCCTTTCTTAATTTAAAAGTAATGGGAAGAATTTCGAAAGAAGACAAGTTACATGTATGATCAGTGTAAGTCATTGTACCTGCTCAAGTTTGGATCTGTTGCTCTCCAGTCCAGCAGCACATGTATCGTACTGGGCCTTTCTTTCCTCATACTCCTGAGAAAGCTCCTGTTTCTCACACACAGAGAACATATTTACATAGAGATTAAATAGGTGGGTGTAATAAGTGTGTTGTTGTTGAGGTCAATTTTCACAGGCTACAATGCATGGCATATGGTTGACTGAAAAGTGCTTTTAGTGCTAAAATCTTCTATATTTTTGTTGTAGTCACCCACCTGGCACTGCTGTCTGAGAGGCCTCAGCTCCTTTATTAATGGAGAGAGAGCCGTTTTCTTCTCTGCTATTGCTGAATTGAGCTTCTTCACCTAGAAAACAGAGAGGAAGCTGCTTCAGCTTCAATACAGCTTCATTCTAGAAAATAAATTCATGCTGAATTACATGAGCTTGACACAGCGAGTACAGAAATCAATACAGCCAGTATTCATCTAACTGGCATGTTAGGGTACAGCAGAAGGGATCCTGTAAGAAACAGCAGCGAGTATCATTACACAGAAAACTGAAACCAATAAGAGATTATGAATGGAGTGCTAGTGCATTACTAGTTCACCAAACTGCAAGGCAGTTTACTTTTTAAAATTCAATTGAACATATTCTAATTTTTGGAGATGCACTGGTAGTATACGCCCCAACAGCATATGTACAGTATCTCTTAGCAAATTTCCTGCATACTTGAATTTCCTTCCTCTTTTCTTACTTTTTTTGTTACACAAAAATTGTAGCATGAAACAAATCATCTGATCTAACAAGTTTTCTTTGATCCAAATCATACATCCCATACAGGACAGATCCAGGAATCCGGAAAACTCTCATTTGGTATATTTGTGTGCTACAAGTAGCATTACCATTAGCAGTGACGTCTCTACTCGCCACACCAGATGTCAGTGTAGAGCAATGTGTGACATAATCAATAATTTAGTTTAAATGTATTTTATTTAAATATTTTCTAACATTGTTGTGTATTTGACTTATGAAAATGGCAGTAGTTCTCAATACATTTGAAATATTCCTGTACATGTTCCAGGTCAGTACTATCAGCAGTCTTCACTTAGCTAGTGGGTATGGAGCCTGCCTGTCAGTGCCCGTTTAAGCAAGTGAGAAGTTTGCGCTTTGTTCAACATGCTTTTAATAATGAGCTGTGGGGCATGCTTATGCTGACCCCAAGCTGGGAGCAACCAATAAAAAATGAAAGATTTGGATAAGCGAGCTTATGTGAATATCATTTACGATATCAGCATTTCTACACAGCTTGCCACTGCAAAACATCATCTGTTAGCCCCTGCTAACAATATAATTGGGCAGCACGATGGCTTAGTGGTTAGCACGTTTGACTCTCAGCGATGAGGTCTCGGGTTCAAGTCCACATCTGAGCGGAGTTTCAATGTTTTCCCCGTGTCTGCGTGGGTTTCCTCCGGGGACTTTGGTTTCCTCCCACAGTCCAAAAACATGGAGATCAGATGAATTGGCTACTCTAAAATGATCCTGGTGTGTCTTTGAATGTGTATGTCTGTGTATGTATGTATGCCCAGACAGGGGCGTGGTAGTGGGGGGAAAAGTGGGACTGAGTTACCAGGGCCCCAAGTGGGGCGAGGGCCCTTCAGGAGTCTGGAATTTTATTTTCCTTTAAATATTAAAGGAAATAATATTTGATAATAGGGGCGAAGGGCCCTGTGCACTGCTTGTCCATAGGGCCCAGAATTTGGTGCCACACCCCTGTGCCCAGATATGATTAGCACTCTGTTCTGGGTGATCCCCTAGTGCTTGATGCAGTCCTCCAGGTGGACGGTCGCTTCCGGTTGAGAGTACGCTGTGCGCGGCTGGCTGCCGCTTCTCACCAGTGTGTGCGTGTGTGTGTGTAAATGGAGTGTGTTGATTGTAAAGCATCCTTGGGTATCTAGAAAGGTGCTATATAACTGTAACATTCATTCATAATGAGTCACATCAACAATTTAATCAAAGTTATCAGATAACACACATACAGTCATCTTAATTCAGTAAAAGGGTTATTTCCTTTATTCATGACTGCAATGGATTGTATTTAAGTTCCTTTGGTCACAATAACCAAAATAAAGGCAAGAGAATACCACCATTCCCGACAGGGGATGCAGGTCCCTGGCATTATGCTTTTTGGAATTTCATTGACGAGGTGCATTTGTGGTTGAATTAATTGAGCAAGTAGGTTGGTGCATAGTTTCACGACAAGTGGGATGCCCACCTGGCTTTCTATTCTAGAGACATCACTGACCATTAGTATACAATGTTCAGTATTCACAACTCCAGAGATGCAAAACAAATCATGTTATTGCATTCGAGTTTTCTCCCTTGTTTCTTGTTGCTGTAGCAACCCAAAGCAAACGATACGCATGGGCAGTTGCAGATTTCATCATGAAAGCAGCATTCTCCCCAGTGTGCTGCTTAATGAAGTTCATCATGTAACTCACGCCACAAAAACTGACACAGTAAATGGCATGAGTGACAAACACCATCAAAGTGTCCAAAGTCTTCGTGTATGCATGCTTGTTCTTGTACATGTTCAGCACAAAAATGTCTATTTAGGGGGCAGCCATGATGATTAGGGATGGTCGCTGATTCAATCCCCTGGCAGGACATGACTAACCCACAACTGCTCCCCCAAGGGTTGCTTACTGCTTCGGGCATGTGTGCCCACTGCCCCTTAGTATGTTCGCTAGTGTGTGTGGGTGTGTGTGCGTTTCACTACATGGATGGGTTAATGCCAGAGGTCAAATTCTTCTAAGTTCAAGCATGTAATAGTATATATTATGTATAATTGTATATAATATAATGATTGTGCACCTTCACTTTTCAGTTTTAATTAAAAACAGTACAAAGAAAACACAATACCTTTTATAACAAAGAAATTATATTGCCTCTTAAATATATGTACCCATAGGATGTAGCACTGGATGTGGATGAAGTGGGCTTTGAGCAAGACACCTAACCCCCCCAACAACTCCTTGGGTGCTGCAGCAGGTGGCTACCCACTGCTCCAGGTATGTGTGTGCTCACTGCTCCCTGGTGAGTGTGTTTGCTGTTCTCAGGAGTGTGTGTATTCATTACAGATGGGTTAAATGTAGAGAGGTATCCATAAAAATTACATAATATTCTTTGAATATTCTGAAAGGGTTTGAGACCAACTGTTGTAATGTGAGGATTTCGACAGTTTGGGGTATATATAATATTTTTTTAAGGGACATCTGGATAGAAGGCAGGTTGGTTCAGCACCCAAACTCTTTTACTACAGAGTAATGCTGTTATAGTACATGCAGAATATGGTTTGACATTGATGTTTCCAATTTTAGACACTCATCTCATTCCATATTAAATAAGCTTTTGTTAATATAAGGATTCGTCTTTGTATTCTAGTCAGACGTGTGGACTCGAGTCACATGACTTGGACTGGAGTTCGACTCGAGTCACCAAACTGATGACTTGTGACTTGACTCAACAACATCACTAAAGACTTGCGACTTGACTTAGACTCTACCTTTACTGACTTGGACTTGGAATTGGACTTAAGATTTAAGACTTGAAAAGATTTGAAACCCCCATTTGAACATAATAAAAAAGTAAAACTGAATCACATAACTGGATTATTTTGTATTAAATGGTGCTGTAACGCTTGTCATGACCCAATCCACTCTGCAAGATTTGTACCGTGCATGCGCATAAGCACGTCCTTTCTGGATAAAGTTTTAGGAATTGCATTGAATCAGAGTCGTTTTTGGTGAAGGGTGAACACTTTTGCACTTTATCATTTTATTACACATATTTTTAATTGTTTGTTAAAAAGAAATCATTTACGTTTTCCGCACTTTGCAGGATTACTTACTAAAGGGTGGACTTACATAGACGATGGGGAGCAGATGTGCGTTAGCAACAGCAGGGTTGCCAGGTCCCCAAAAATCTCCATGCTTATGTCTGACATAAAGCGCCCTATACAACCTGACACCAGACTAAAATCTAGAGCGTCCAACCACAGATATTATTGTTAGTATTATTATTATTATTATTATAAGTAGTAGTAAATATAATGTAAGAAGAACATACATCCATAATTGTTTTTTTTGCATTTAAAACATCCCCCTTACTCTACTACCTTTTAACTCCTTATGGTTTTAACACCACAGTTATACACTCAAAATATCTGTGTTACTAGAAGTGTTTTTTACAATGAGTTACAAGGCAGTGAACAACTGAGTGTGAAGAGCATTGTGGTAGACTTACTAGAATTAGATGACTGGTTGGAATGGGATCTGAACATATAGATTTAGAGTAGAGAAAATGTTAAATATTAAATAATATTTAATAAATAGGTTAAATAAATGTGTTAAATATTGAAATTGACTTGGGACTTGACTCGGGACTTGATTGTCAAGACTTGGGACTTACTTGTTACTTGCAACTTAGTGACTTGTTCCCATGTCTGATTGTGTAACTTCTATAATACAGATTGTATTATAGTAGTGTAACTTGCAATTGTGCAGGCAGTAACAAAATATGTTCACAGACAGTGGTTTTTGGAAGTGTTCCTGAGCCCATGCAGGGCTTTCCACTAGATAATTATGTTTTTAATGTAGTGCCATTTTAAGGCCTGAATCCAATATAAATTTTAGGCCTTGTCCTATCTATACAGATTATTTTAATCACATTATGTCATTATGTTCCTTGTTATTTTAAGTTTAGAAATGTTTCTCTTGAATTGCTGAACTTTGTGCCCACATGATCTTGTATAGGGTGGTAACTCACTCCCTATACTCCCTCCTGAAAGACTATATACCCTATCATGTTACTGACCTGCTGCCAATTAACCCAATTAGTTAATAGATGGTCCACCAGGTGTCCCTGTCTTTCCTTTTTTAAATGTGTTGTTGGCATCAAATTCATGGACATATATAATTCAAAAACCAATCAACTTTCTCATTTTCAACATTAGCACATAATTGTATTCTTTTTTTAAATTTTACATAGTGACTCAACATTTTGGGTAATTGGGTTTCCAACTTGCCTTATTAGGATTAGCAAAATAAAGTTAAAGATTTCATGTATGTTACATTTAAAAAAATGAAAGGGCAAAATATTTTTGGTTCTTGATGTTACAGTTAATGCATAGGCTTAATAATATCTTATTACATATAAGCTACACACATATATGGCACAGTGGCTTAGTGGTTAGCACAGTCGCCTCTCAGCGCTGAGGTCTTGGGTTCGAGTCCACATCTGAGTGGAGTTTCCACGTTCTCCTCGTGTCTACGTGGGTTTCTTCCAGGGACTCCGGTTTTCTCCCACAGTCCAAAAACATGGAGGTCAGGTGGATTGGCTACTCTAAAATGACCCTGGTCTGTGTATGAATGTGTATGTCTGTGTATGTATGTATGTATGCCCAGATATTATTGGCACTCTGTCCTGGGTGATCCCCTAGTGCTCGATGCAGTCCTCCAGGTGGACGGTCGCTTCCGTTTGAAAGTACGCTGTGCGCGACTGGCTGCCGCTTCTCGCCCGTGTGTGTAGTTGAGTGTGGTGTGTGTAAATAGAGTGTGTCAATTGTAAAGCATCTAGATATCTAGCATCTAGGTATCTAGAAAAAGGCACTATATAAATGTAACATTAATAATACATATGTGTGACCCCATACCCTGACAAGTATTAAAACAAGTGTGTGAGAGAGAGGACTTTTCTCATCAACTGCTCACCATCTCAGACATATCGTCCAGCGTGCGTCCCTTCAGCTCATCCAGCTCACTTTTGATGGCTGAGACTCTTTCCAGCTCCTCCTGGGTGGCACTGAAGCCTGAGATACCCCTCTGAGCCTCCAGAAATTGCTGAAAAGACAAATGAGTCACTTCAAAAAGTCACTTCCTCAAATCAGATGACTTGAGTAACATATTTGCAAATGAAACATGCATGCAATATTAGTGCTGCTATAGAGATGAATTATAGAAGGCTGGAACACACTTAAAAGTGTGAGTGGCAGAAATATAATGATGCTGTGAAAGGGTGCCAACATAGGAGGCCTTGAAGTGTGTCCTGCATAGCTGGTGTCATTTTAAGCGCTTTCTGAGGGCTCGTGTCCACACAAACAGTCAGGGCTCACCTCTGCATCAGAGTGTGAAGCACTTTGTCCAGGCACAGAGAGGGGACTTAACACACTGTGCTGATATTGACAAAGGAGATTTCAAATATGAGCCAAAGAGCATCTCTGACAAGCTGTGTATGCTGCATGTTTAATCAGAATTTAAAAACGAGACTCAAATCTAATTAGCACACACTGGAGACCAGTTTAGAGGTCCATATTTTTAATGATAGCACCTGTTAGCAAAACAGCCATTACCAGGCTATTACACAAAGCATGTTCAACTAAGACAGGGTTCGCAATTAAGCTTCAGTTTCACAAAACCTAACAAATGCAGTTCAGACAAATATTTCAAGCTCTAAATCTGGTATATCATCCAGCACTAGTGCTTACTGCTTCACACACACAGCACCCAAAGCTCTCAGAAAGAACAAAGCTCATGCTGATTCAGTGCTAGATGCTTCAGCATAATGACTTTTTGGCAATGATGCGCATGTGGGTGAGTGACAGTACATGAAGATGTGAGTATGACTGCACGTGTAACAGTAAGCACATTTCTGTGTGTGTTGGTGGGGTGGATTGATGACAGCAGTCAGTAAAAGCTCTGGGAGGGAAGAGTAGAGAGGAACAGCTGCCAGGAGAAGGGGAGGCCCAGACCGGCATGACCCGCTGCAAAATTCCCCTGTTTGTGAAAGAACAGCCTCGCACGCAGCCAGGCAGCAAATGCCGTGCTCACAAATAGCTATGGCTCAGGCCTCCTGCGTCAAATGGGCTATCAGCAAGTCCAGGGCTGGGAGGGTTCAGATGTGTGAAGTCATTTCCAGGAAGGTGCTGTAACTTCGCTGTTAAACGCAGTTTGAAATTTGAATGGGAAGGGTGAGCGAGACAGAACATGCCCCATGACGGAGCGGTGGGACAAAAGGGTCACAACGTACTAAACAAAGCTGAATAAATCATATTGCTTCAATGCAATAACTGAGAAGAAAAACCTACAAAAGCCTACATTTGATCTATCATTAAATGTAATAAAGATATTAGGTCTGTTTGAGAGTGTTTAAAATCTCAACATGACCTGAGGCAGTTGTATGATTATGGTCTGCAATCAATCAGTGGACACCAGAAGTAATGTGTAGGTGTAAAAGAGCAAAAGTAAAGGAAGCAGGCCAGTTGTGAATGATGGTGTACAGTATGAAAGTACGCATTTTAAAGACAAACTAAACCGGATGAGTTAACCGTGACTGAAAGATGCAGTGTAGATAGGCATGAAGACTTGGCAGAAGGGTGGGCTGCTTGGTTACCAGCTGCTGTTGCTCGGCAGTGTGGCGCTGGCGCAGGATCTCCTCAGTCCTCTGCAGAATGCCAAACTCAGCCTTTAGCTCTGCGATCTCCTGCCGTTTCTTCTTATATGTGATGTTCTTGCCACGCATCTTGGCGACATACCGCTTGAACTGTGAACGACACATTCAGAGATAATAAATCGAATATCTACAGTAAACCAAAAGCTAGAACGCAAACTCATCATTGAGCTGAAATTTATACTGTGTGCAGACAGATAAATCATAGCAATATAAACTGTCATCTCTTATTGGTGCCTGTAGAAGCTCACACATACTGAAGACTCTAGCTGAGAGTCGGCATCTCTCTAACTACACTGAACAGACCAAACTATTGGTCATTGACATGAGACAGAGAAACTGGCCACTTCATTATTTACACATACCTTGTAATTACACTCACTGTCCATTTGACCATTTGGGTGCACTTTGTCGTTCTACAATTATAGACTATAGTCCTCTTTGTACTTTGTAGGCTCCTTTCATCCTTTTCTTCAATGGTCAGGACCACCCCAGGACAGGTATTATTTGGGTGATGGATCATTCACAGCACTGCAGTGATGCTGACATAGTGGTGGTGTGTTAGAATGTGCTGTGCTGGTATGTGCAGATCAGACACAGCAGAGCTGCTGGAGATTTTAAACACCTGTTGGAAATAGGGCACCAATCAAAGCTATTCAGCCAATAGTGTCTTGTTGGCAGCATCCTATGACCACCAGCAAAGAACAAGAGGATGACCAACACAAACTGTGCAGCAACAGATGTGCTACTGTCGCTGATTTTACATCTACAAGGTATGTAATAGATTCGACTGTGAGGTAACACAGTGTTTAGAATCTCCAGGTGCTCTGCTGTGTCTGATCCACTCAGACTAGTGCAGGGGTTGGCAACCTTTAACACTCAAAGAGCCATTTGGACCCGGTTTCCACGTAAAAGAAAACACTGGGAGCTCCAAATACTTTTTGACATATAAAATGAAGATAACACTGTATATACTTTTTTTTACCTCTACACTTTACTATAATGTGTTGTTGTCCATGAAGTGCTACAGAGAAAAAGACATTTTATTTACAGGGGTTAGACAATGAAACTGAAACAGCTGTCATGTTAGTGTGGGAGGTTTCATGGCTAAATTGGACCAGTCTGGTGTCCAATCTTCATTAATGTCACATTGCACCAGTAAGAGCAGAGTGTGAAGGTTCAGTTAGCAGGTAAGAGCGCAGTTATATAGTATATTACAATGCACACAACATTATGGTGACATACCAGAGTTCAAAAGAGGACAAATTGTTGGTTCACGTCTTGCTGGCGAATCTGTGACCAAGACAGCAAGTCTTTGTGTCTAAATATTATTGAGCCACTTTGGGGTGTTTTGGAGGAGTGAGTCAGGAAACTGTTTCCTCCACCAGCATCACGTAGTGACCTGACCACTATCCTGCAAGAAGAATGGCTTAAAATCCCTGTGACCACTGTGCAGGACTTGTATATGTCATTCCCAAGACGAACTGACGCTGTATTGGCTGCAAAAAAAAGGCCCTACACTATATTAATACAAACCGGATTCCAAAAAAGTTGGGACGCTATACAAATTGTGAATAAAAACTAAATACAATGATGTGGAGATGGCAAATATCAATATTTTATTCGTAATAGAACATAGATGACAGATCAAAAGTTTAATCTGAGTAAATGTAACATTTTAAATTAAAAATATGTTGTTTCAAAATTTCATGTCGTCAACAAATCCCAAAAAAGTTGGGACAAGGCCATTTTTACCACTGTGTGGCATCCCCCCTTCTTCTTACAACACTCAACAGACGTCTGGTTAGCAACCTAATAGCAACTTAAACTAATTGACCTAATTAGTGTTAATTGGTCTTCCAGCTGTTCGTTATATGCTCAATTTCTTTTTTCCAGCCACTTATTGCTACTTGTCCCAACTTTTTTGGGATTTGTTGACACTGTGAAATTTTGAATCAACATATTTCTCCTTTAAAATGTTACATTTACTCAGATTAAACTTTTGATCTGTCATCTATGTTCTATTACGAATAAAATATTGACATTTGCCATCTCCACATCATTGCATTCAGTTTTTATTCACAATTTGTATAGCGTCCCAACTTTTTTGGAATCCGGTTTGTAAATTATTGTGGTCTAAAACCAGGTGTTTCAGTTTCATTGTCTAACCCCTGTATGTAATGCACCATTTTGAACATTTTGATATGTTGATATGCCAATCACACATTAGCAAGAAACAACAGAGCCAATCGGTGAGCTTGTGGGCAGTCTAAAGTGAAACAGACTTCAGATTGAGCGGCTTGGATTTCTGCCGGGTCGAAGTCCATGACCTGTCTTCATTTAATAAAGCGTAACACTGTTTTTGGACAGTAAAAACTGCAGGGGACCAAAACTGCCTTTGAAAAAGTGCACGGGACATGTCCCGGCTGTCACCCACCAAATCGCGTCCGTGCACACGGAGCCATAGCATAAGGATGAAAGCTCCGCATGTGGCTCCAGAGCTGTGGGTTGCCGACCCCTGGACTACTGCAACACACACCAACACATTATCATTGCCACTGCAGAACTGAGAATAATCCACTACTCAAATAACACCTGATCTGTGGTGGTCCTGTGGGGGTCCTAATGATTGAAGAATGAGTGAAAGGAGGCTAACAAAGTATACAGAGAAACAGAAGCCTGTAACTGTAGAACTAGAAAGTGCACCTATATGGTCAGTGGAGCTAATACAATGAGCAATGGGCAAAAAGTGCAGATACAAGGTATATGTACCTAATGAAGTGGCCAGTGAGTGCACATCTGTAAGTCCAAGTATTATATGTTTAAAAGCATTAATGTGTAGTCTACGTGAACATTCACTGCTGATGTGACTGTCATACTGCATAGTTCCACACTGTATCCCATTCCACTGTTTACTTGTAATCGGATGGGAAGATGACTCTCCTGGCTCTCAGTTCTCCAACAAGGAGTGATAGTTTTGCAAGGTCAGAGGTGAAAGGGCTACTTTGTCCCCTGAGCCTTGCAGACCAATATGGAACATGGTGAGCATACAGGGTAAAGCTTCAGGAGATGGTGGTGTAGGTTTGGGGAGGTACTGAAAGGATCTGGCAGGGGAATGGGGTGCCTCAGGGACGTCTCCTCAGTCCACAAACAAAAGAAACCTGACCCTGCAGGCATGCAGCCATGGGCACAAAAACCCTCTTCATCTGGCAGCCTGAACAGAAGGCCACTGCTCGGACAGCACTGCTGTCACTGCTGCCAGTGGCTATAAATGTAGAAAGTAACCTCTGAAAATCACACAATGTGCTGTATGTCACTCCGGGCATGCAGAGCTTGTGTGTCAGAGTTTACACTTTGTGTATTTTGGGACATCAAGGGCAGACAAGGTTGGGGGGATTAGGGGCACAATAGTGCTGGGTAGTGTTCCCTTGTTTTCTCTTGTTACAAATGACCATCTAGTGGCAGGAGCTAAACCAGATACCACATGTGCTGGTAATCATCCCAATAAGTAGGGAAAATAATGCAGAGAGGAAAAGTGGATTTTAAGCCTTTACAGACTACAAAGATGGAGAGAGTGAAGAATGAGTGTTACGTTTTAAAGGCAGAGAGAAAGACAACAAAAACAAGCACATCATCCCTGTGGTATCTACGATATGACTGATAAAAGAACTGTGTGATAACATGGATGAGTATGCAGAGGTTTCCCAGGCGTGTGATGACTTGTAATGAAGACTGATGATAGTATTCCGGTGCAAAACAGAGTGAATTTATTTTATCAACACAAATCCCAAAAACCCAAACAAAAACTGTACAAAAATAGAAATGAAACGATATTTACAATATTTACAATACTCTAGGAGACCAACTGAGGTGTATGAAAGCTAACACCTGATTATCTCTATGTCTTAACTTTAAGACTTGGTTTCTGCACCATCTATAGCACTTTGCATTCATGTAACTCCTGAGTTCCACTGAACTTGCCTCTAAGGAACATCCACCCTTAAATACAACAAGCCCCGCCCCGGGCTAAACCAAAAGGTAATTGATCTTTCTTAGATAAACAACAAAGTTACAACATAAGTTAAAATGATCTTTTCAGTGCATTAAAATGAGTACTCATTGTCTAAATCTATATTAATAAATGTTGCAACATTTTAAAATGTCATATATTCGTATATTGTCACTTGAAATATCCCAACTCCCCTGCTCTTACTTCCTCTTAGGCTCTTCCATATTCTTAAAAGAGGGCGGAGTGACCAGCGCACTTCCTTTAACATGTCTGCAGGTAAGTATGACTGTCTTTGTTAATATTGTCTGATGTCATGGGATAAAGATGGTGATATGTAGGGATCCTCTACCTTATCACAAACTGCCTTCCACCAGTAGTTTACTGTGATTTGTGTGCAATGAAACATGTATAGAATATTGTAATTCAACCTGAGTTGCAATTCAAAGTAAAATTCAATCCAAAGATAAAAGTTGACCCTTAAGAACAAAGAAGAACAGCAGGCTTTTTAAAGCTACAGAAACACTGTGAGAGGCTAATTGAAAAGTCACTCAAGTAAAAAAAGAGTACAGTCCCTTATCTTTTGCAAACCATTACCAATGAGTGAGCAGAAACACAGGCCAGAGGCTCTGCCTGCAGATTAGACACATTCACACTTTAGGATATGGAGCAGCTGCTGTTTAAAAGGCTTGCTCTACTTACATGCATCTATTAAATGTAATGTTGGTTTCATTACAACATCTATGAACCTCCCATGCTTCTCTCTCTCTCTCCGTCTCTTTCTCCATTTTAAAAACAGTGCTTTGCCAGTGCATGACCATACATGGGCATACTCCATCCCAGCCGCCCAGACTTAAACATCCTTCTCACATGTTCATACACACACACACACACACATTTTCTTCTTTTCTTTCTTTATCTTCCTCTTTTCGTCTTCAAGTGTACCGTCTCTTTTTTATTCACTTCTAATTGCAGTGCTGCGTTTTTCTCTTTTTCATTTCAGTTACAAATCTGTAGGACGCTGTTGCTGCTGCTCACAGTAGATGACTATGGACAGAAGTCATTGTTATCAAACAGGGCTGATAAAATCACAGGAAGTGGGAGGAGGAGATGGGGGCTGTTTTAGCGAGTGTGCCTCTCTATCTCCTCTGCCTGCCAATCTCTTTGTACAAGGGCAACCTGGAATGGAATATCGGCTCATAAACCACCTAGACAGGCAGACACACCGCAGATAGGAGAGAAAGAGTGAGAAAGACAGGAATTCACAGCATGGTGCTCTTTAGGATGACCTGCTGCAGTTTCACTCGCAGGGACATACAGTACAGTCATGCATTAGTTCAGTTACACAAGATGCCTTAAAGCCCCAATTAGCAACCTCTGTAATTGGTTGGCAAGATTTTGATACTGCAACAATAGAGGCTTTCTTCTTTTCACACACTCGGCTTTCTCACACACATTCTCAGACACTCTTGGTCTAACTCGGATAATAAATGCCTAATTCATGAAAACATCATCTGTATGAAATATGCTAATATTATTCTAGACAAAGTGTAGTAAATCTCTGGAATAATAAAGCAGCCACTACAATTAGCAACCGAGAAATCTATTGACTGTTTAGATGTTTAGGTTTTAATTAAATATATGGTGGCTTAAGTGAACATTAACAAGCCATGCACTGCTTTACGAAAATGTGGTAAATAAAGAGCAACACTGTGACAAAACATGCTGACTGTCAGGCTGTTAATGGAGAGACCAGTAGAAGACTTTAACCTGAGCCAATAATCTGTCTCTGAATGTTAATAAAACGAAAGATGGTTGTTGATGTTGGAAGAACACAGAGAGACCACTCTCTGCTGAACAATGATGGCTCCTCCACAGATTGTCAGGAGCACCAAATTCCTTGATGTAAAGCTGGTAGAGAACCTCACCTGGTCCCTCAACACTAGCTCCATAAGTAAGAAAGCCCTACAGCATCGCTACTTTCTGAGAAGACTGAGAGAAGCTCATCTGCCACCTCCCATCCTCACCACCTTCTACAGAGGAACCATAGAGAGCATCCTGAGCAGCTGCATTACTGTCTGGTTTGGGAACTGCACTGCATCTGACCGCAAGGCTCTCCAGCATTTCAGCAGAGAAGATCATTGGGGTGTCTCTCCCATCTCTCACGGACATTTACAACAAGCACTGCATTCGGAAAGCTCTCAGCATTGTGGATGATCCATCACATGGTCTCTTCACTCTGCTGCCTTCTCGTAGGAGATACCACAGCATTCGAACCCTCACTGCTAGACTGTCCAACAGTTTCATCTCACAAGCTCTGAGACTGCTTAATGCACACAGTCTTACTCTCAGGGACTAAGCAGCAATACACATTTGCACAGCAATGTATTGGTCTACACAATCATTGCCATATTTGCACGTTTGCACATTGTACTAAAAACAAACTGCTGCTAAAACACACACTGTAGGCTGCAATCTTGCTTCCCACTAGATATCACTCAGTACCATGTACTAACCAACATTTGTTCTTGTCCTGTAATGTGTCTTAGTCTCGTTAGACAAGCAGCAGTTTGTATTTATTGTATGTTTATTGTATATTTTTATTGCACTTCCTGTCCTGGAGAAAAGCTGATTCATTTTAATATGTACTGTATATACAGTGAGGAAAATAAGTATTTGAACACCCTGCGAATTTGCAGGTTCTCCCACTTAGAAATCATGGAGGGGTGTGAAATTTTCATCTTGGGTGCATGTCCACTGTGAGAGACATAATCTAAAAGGAAAAATCCAGAAATCACAATGTATGATTTTTTAATAATTTATTTGTGTGTTACTGCTGCAAATAAGTATTTCAACACATGCCAATCAGCAAACATTCTGGCCCTCAAAGACCTGTTAGTCTGCCTCTAAAAAGTTCACCTCCACTCCACTTATTATTCTAAATTAGAAGCACTTATCTGAGGTCGATAGCTGCATAAAGACACCTGCCCACCACACACAATCAGTAAGACTCCCAACTACTAACATGGCTAAGACCAAAGAGCTGTCCAAAGACAC